>JAGXCT010034234.1:0-16232 GCA_022495035.1 Philopotamus ludificatus
TGAGATTATTAAATTGTATTAAAATACCAGAAAACTGTATAAAATAAATCTCATTTTATATATATTATTATAATTATTCTATTAAAGAGACAGATTTAAACTGGTTTACCATAAATACCGTGGCCGATTAAATCGGCTCGTGGCACTTAATCTTAAATACATAAAAATACTTTTCTTTGAGTCTTTATTATAGAAAATTTATACAAAATCAGATTATGTATGATTCGAGGATTCATAAAAAAATACTGGCGTTCACCTGCGTATGTGCACGTCCATTTCTTATTCCGGCGATTTATTCCCGATGCTTAAATCACAGGCATGTCACGGTGCACATACGAGGCTCATCTTGCATGTCCGTCTGCAGTGGATGCACCAGTGTTCGATGCACGCCGAGATTGGAGCTCTAGACCCACAATGTCAGCAGTTATAAATAAGGCGATTGACTCGACTCGCGGTGTTGTGAGGAAATAAATCTCGACCCTGAGCCGACTGGCTGCCACAATATTATGCACAGGATAGAGGCTCTCAACCGGCGATTTGTGGCAGGTATTAAATTTAAGGATGATACCGAGCACACATCTCAATAATGTATGCACAAACCAACGGGAACGGGATGTCGAGCTCTTTTTTTATTACAAGGACAATTATCAGTCCAGCGCTAATGACCCGCAGATCAATATCTCGGCGTTACCATCAACCACTTTAACACTGACCTCGATGCAATCTGCTCTTGGGCCAACTCATTAAATCCGGCCAAAACGCAGAGCAAATATTCAAGGTCGCATTTTTAATTATGGATATGAACGTATATACGAACAGAATCTATTTCGTATCAGATTAAGTGAAATTAAATTCAGTGTTCTGAAGCATTTCGCATGATTACCGTCAATTTTTCATCAAGATGACTTGACATTTTCGCTAACGAGAAACGAAAGATGAATTGCGAAAAAAGTGATTCTTCGGCTCTTAATTTTCATTTTCATCTCCAGAACAATTTCCACGGGATTATATCGTGACCGACAAAATTTTGCGCTTTCAATGCGAAATTAAATGAATATTATTAACAGTTGTTTAATATCATGTATCTGTGTCACATGACACATCACCATTTGTATCATATACGATTTTTTTTTATTCGAGTTCATAAACGGTTTTGAGTTCAAAATGATTAAGATACCCTGACCTATGTTTGCATTGTCAGAAAGAACGAGTTTCGGAAACCGGTTCTCACTAAAAATAAGAGAAAAAACATCAACTCGCAGCCTCAGCCGTTCTTGTTATTGAAAATAATAATAAACAAAAGGGATAAAGCGGTTAAAAATTTGCATCTGTTATGTATGCCGATTTCCTTTTGACACTATGACGCAAAATATCATTTTTTCTATCATCTAGCGATTATTTACTGTTTTTATTTTGTTGCTATAAATAATTTAGTTAGCTTAATTAATGGTGTGCGTCATCCGCCTCTAGACAACTGCATATATTTCGGATTTTATTTGGCATCAGAGTATTTGATGCTGTCTTAAGATGAATGAGGGCAGATTAGCATCGTTTGGATAAGCTTAAAATATTATTATAAATTTCAGAATCATAAAATGCGCTGAATAAAATCGGATTTTGATCGAAGACCGCAATATTTCAGAGTGCAGTCACTGATTAATCTATTGGCACATACTTAGCCCGTGGAAAAATAGGTGCACAACGATTGATCATTTTTGATTATGCAATAATTCAAAACCCACATTACTATTAATTTTTCGAAGATGTGCGAACAGGCGGTAATTTTGAGATCTCGCACAAAAAAATATACTTTTGCTACGTAAAAATATAAAAATAAACTTGATTTTAAAGGTTTTTCTGAATCACTAATAAATCATAATCAATATTTTAATTCATGTATTATTTTCTCTATTAAATACTATCAATTTATTTTGAAAAAAAATATTATTGTTTAACAGGTTGAATAAATATATGAATAGTTTATCGCTGAGATTTAAGGTTCCTTGTTTAGTTAAAATTTTATATTTTTCTATAAGATACATATCCACTAAATGCCGATATACAGTCAACCCTCATATACAGTCCCTTCTATAAGACAGAATTTTTATATCGCGATTTTATACCAACAAGGCCATTTAAAATGTTTCAATAAAAACATATTCGAACTATTGATTTTGTTCGATTTACAAAATACAATACAAGAAATCAACCCAAAATTATGTATTGGTGCCTAGTCTTCTATAGAATGGATTTATATTGCGTGGTTCCTATCTGGACGCTATAGGAGGGTTGAGTGCACCTATATGTACATATCCCAATAATATTTCCTAGAATTAAAATTGCGTCAAAGTTATTATTATTAGAAATATTAGGTATGACATTTATTATGTAATTAATTAAAAAAGATTAGATGATTTATAGCCCCGTTTAGTTTTTTTATAATTTATTTAATATATTTTTGACGCTTAAAATTTATTGTTGGTAGGGGAAAGATTTATAATTTCTGCTATTTTATTTAATAATTTTATTTCTAGCCGGTTTTTTTCTTAATTTTCTTTATTGTGAAAATGATTTCTAGTTCTTAACTATTTTTTTCTAAGAATAATCCATTTAAAAAAAATGTAAGATGCTATTGATGGAGAATTCATCAATATCTTGGGGTATCTGAGATACCCCTTTCGGACGATACGGTTGTTTGCGAGCCACAGTACCGGATGGATTAAAATCTGTATACAAAAATGTATACTGTTGTATAAAAAAATAAATACACTCAATATGGACTGAAATTAATTTAATAGAATATTATACGCAAAGTTAATCCATTTTTTTAACATTCAAAATATTTTTACAATTCTTTTAAATGTTATAATATTTATTTATTTAGTTATCTATGACTGTTTGTCATCTTTCTTTCGGGCAAATTTTCAATTCCTCTTCTATAAAAACTTTCAAAGTCAAAATATATATTTAAGAGATTCTCGACATCTTGTATTTTTTTTATTTTTTGTCCCTTTTCGAGTGTTCCATCGATTTAAATGTATAGAAATCCAGATGGAGCAAGGAATCTGGCGATATATGGAAAATGCTTCCAAGACTAAATTTAAATCCATAATTTTTTCGAGATTCATCTTTGCACTGTGAGGGCGTTAACAGGACTACTCCTTTTATTGACCAAACATGGACGTTTTGTTATCAATTTTTCATTCAATCTTTCGAGTTGTTGACAATAGAGCTCTGCATTTACCGTATTTTCTAGTCTCAACAATTCGTAATGGATAGTTCCTCGAATATCCCCCAAGACACATAAAAGCACCTTGCGAAGGGTAAGACCAGGCCTAGGGATGGGGAGAGGTACATCCTTTTTCGAATGCCATTGTTTTTTTCGAGTAATGTTATCGTACACTATCCATTTTTCATCGCTGGTTACAATTCTGTCCAAATATTTTTGAACTTTATATCTTGACAACAAAGAGTCGCACGTACTCACTCGCACCTCCTTGTTCATTTTGGAGAGCTCATGAGGAATCCAAACACACATATTTGTCGATATTTTTCAAGTGATATTGCACTGTTGACCATGGAGCGTGCAGTTTTTGGAATAATTCTTCAATACTTAGACACGATCAGCTTCCACTGTGGCCTTCAGCAAATTTATTACTTTTTGGTACCCCTAATAAATATAGAAACTCTCTATGTCATAAACTTATAACACTGTGAAATATTTTATCAAAAAATAAAGCAAAGAAAAAGATTTTTTTTATAAGTAATAAATTAGATACATCATAAAGTTAAGGATTACATATTTTATGTAGAGTTGTATAAAATAAAGATAATATACCTTTAAAAAAATGCATATTGCTTTAATTGACCGATGCATTCGTATGAATAACAGATATTAGTTGATTACATATTTATTTTACCTCCATCATACACATCTCGATGATAATAACGCTAATTGTGATGGTAGACACATAAAACGCACTAACTGCAGAGTAAAGTCAATTTAACTCGGAGATAAACGCAGATAGCAATTGCAGGGGAGCAGAATTTAAAAAAAAACAAATATATTTTCTCAATAAAATGTTTATGATCCCACATCAAATCATGCTGAGTTCATCTTATTATCATTAAGCCTGTTTTCAAACAAAATGTACAAACGATTTGATAACAATAATTGCGTTCGTTCGACATCGCAATCAGAGATATTTCACATAGTCATTCTGATCTATCTTTAATTTCGGACGCTGCGTATAAATACAGCCGGTCAATAATAAAAAAATCGCCATTACGAAACACCTACATTATTGATCCAGGGACGAATTGCAATTTAATTATTGTTGTGTACGCACTTAAAACAAAATAAATTGAGCCAATTAACCGTATAGTGTGTGGAGCACAATAGACATAGAGTGGGGCATTAATTAAGCTGGGGGTATCTGGTGGTTAGCGCATTTGCTGGAGCCATTGAAAGTATTCAGTCTCTGGTTCATCTGGATCCTTGTGCCATAATCCATTAATCAACATTAGCACAAACGGTGCACGGCGCATGAATAATTAGCGTTGCTCCCATAATGAGCCCATTTGAATGCTTTACACATGTTTTTGCATGCCCTTTGCTGTGTTTGAGATGAACTATATAAATTAGCGAGTTTCTCGAGTGGTTTCGCGAAGAGGAGGGATCGCTTCTTTGAGCAGGGGAGACACGCAACTGCATGAAAAATGTTTACTAAATAAATTTATTAAACAAATACTTCTAAAATAAATTATTAATAAAATAACATTGAGAAATCTGAGCAGTATTAAATTTTATTTATGGTTAGTTCTTTACTTTTGACTACGTGCAATATTAACATAAAATAAACCACTATTTACCTAACATTACCACAAGCATTCTACAGTTGATCATTCAAGTGTATGGATTATTTTAAATTATAAGATATTTATCCAATACGTCACGCGGCTCAAATACAACCACGTCGTCCGAAAGGGGTCTCTCAGAGACCCCAAGCATTTCAAGTCAAGATATCGATAAATTCTACATCAATATCTTTACATTAAAAATAGTTATTCATGGTTTGTTTCATAAATTGTTCGATATATAACAATTCTTTAGGCCAGGGATGAGCAACCAGTGGCCGCGGGCCGCTTGCGGACCGCCGAACTTTCTCTTACGATTTTATATGTTGACTTTTAAAAAATCCTAGTGTCTGCAGCCTTATTGTAACCTAGGCGTAATCATAATCTTTTTCCACATATAACTTTCGACGTTTTTATAACCTAGCCGTGCCGATGGGGTCTATTTGACATCCTATCCTCACAAACTTTTTGTATTTCTTTGAAAAAGTCTAAAAAATAAGTATTATAAATAGTCATTGACCTCTATTAACTGCAATTGCTAAAAATAAATGCAACAATATTCGTTTCTGTTGCCAATGCGATGTTTTTTCTCGCTCGCATCCGGTATAATGTGTCGAGTGCGAGTAAAATTATGCGACTGACATGTGCGAATGACTGAGAGAGGCATTCGACGCAAGAGGCGAGAGGCAAGTCCTCAGTCTGGGGGACTCGTCGGAACTCCACCTATTGCGCATTTTATTGATTAGTTAAAAAATGTAGATTTCATCAATATCTTTGCTTGAAATACTTGGGGTCTATTTTATATTATAAATAGCCCCCTTTGGATGACGCTGCTGTTTTCGAGCCGCCTTGACAGATCGGTTGATAGTATTTCTAATATTTTTCTATTTTTCATACTTTATTTTGTTAATAGAGAGATAATTTGAGTTCATCATTCAGTGTTTATATTATCAAAGTTTTTTATATGTGGCTCGTACAACATTTTTTAATTTGTAGTTAGCCCGTTATAAAAAAGGTTGCTCATCCCTGCTCTAGGCGATGTCTTGTCGCAGACTGAGCTCTTGCAGCGCGTGTCAATCGCACGTTTCACTCGCAATCAGCACATCGTACAGGATGCGAGCGAAAAAAACTTCGCGCGTACGGCAACTGCAGCGAATATTATTGTTTTTATTTGTATTCGCATTTGCAGACAATATAAGACAATGGTTATTAATAATATTTATTCTTTAGACTATTTTAGACAAATAAAAAAAGTTTGTGACATTTAGGATTTATATTAAAATAGTTATGCAATAAAAATTAAGGAAAAATTACAACATCTATCATGTAATATAAAAATCAGAAAGATAGTTGAACGTAACGACTTTAATATAGATTAGGAAGTGTTAAGGATAGCTAATATTATTGTATAATTTGCTAAACAATTTAGTCTGAAAGTTGTCAATATAGACGTAATTCTACTATCGTAAAATGATGTTGAATAACTCAAATGTCAAAAGAACTAGATAAGCTCTAAATATTACCAAAAAATGTGTTAATAGCCATTGTTACAGCTTTTGTCCAAAAAAAATTAAATTATGATTTTAGACACCGATAAATCTTCGAAGGTACGTCAAATTATTTAGCAAGTCAAAAAAAATACAAACCAGCCTGAACTTGCTTATAAAAAAACTATTCTTATTATTGAAATCGCTGAAAAATTGCAGGAATCGCCAACGAATGTAAATAGCACAGAAGATTTAAATTCTTTCAAAGGATTGTAATAAATATATACTTATACAAAGTTAATATTAAAATTAGCAACTAGAAACAAAAATACTAATTAATATACTTCATACCTTTTCTGTCTATTATTTATAATTAATATTATGAAATTCGTCTTAAGACCGTTTCAATTTACGTCCAAGTTGGTAGAATGGAACCCTGTCGTATGTCATATAAAAAAGAAGATAATTACTAATAATTTATTAATCATAGTAAATTTATATTATTTTAAAGCTGATTTTGACAAATTTATAAAAATCTTTTTCGTCTTTAATAAACGTTAAATATATATTCAATTATTTTTTACGAATACATTTCTTGATTCATTTAATAAAATAATAAAAATAAACAATTCCTGTTATTCCCTTTTCTTTTATATATATTTTATTTCTTATATAAAAATTAACACGTAATTTAATTAATTAAAGATATAAAATTAAAAAAATATGAAGCCTTCATATATCTAGATATTTTTATTTATTAACCTGGATTTATATAAGAATCATAGTCACTGAAAATTGTCAACAGTTAATGCTGTTAGATCTGGGTCAATTTTTGTCAATTACCAATTTTTCTTTAGAAAATGTTATATATTAAGATTAGAGTGAAAATAATAAATTGATGTTATTAATATATCATAGTATATTATTTTACACGTATAGATTTATCAAATATATTATAACTATATGTATTGACAAACACTGTATAATCTTTTGAAAATAATTGTATTTACAATAAATTAAAGTAGTATAATCAAAAAATAATAATTTAATGTCTTATAACAAAAGTTTTCGAAAGGTCGTTAAAAGTCATAATTTTCCCTTCGCTACATTCCAATTGAAATAAAAATCACGTCTAACAATCGTCCATAAAGAGTATATAATGACACATTTTACAAAATTTCCATACGAGCAAAATGCATGAATGCACTTTTACACAATTAGACGAAACTAGTTATTGAAAGTCACGAAAACCGTGCATTAGGTCCCTAATTAATACATGCAAAAATCTTACGAATTCAAAACGCCGTTTCTGCGAATGGCTGAAAATTGCCTCTTAATATTGCGAAGCATGCGATACGAAAATATAATTCGCGGCGAACGAAATTCTCTTCATAGAAAAAAAATCCGGATATTTTCTAGCCAAAATATTATGTTTATATATATATTTATTCGCAAAAGAAAAATTGTTGCTTTGTACGTAAGCCGATTACACGAATATGAATACGGCTCGAGTATTTTCAGAAATTTCTGTTTATCTTTACATTATACAACAATAGTTCTGCAAACATTCGCGTCCGTTTTGCAGAAACTTGCGAAATGCTTCAACTAATTCCGACAAAACACGGCCCCGTCGAATCTTGCGCTGAAAAAAACATAATACTCTTCACAATAAACATTATTTTCCAAGAAACTCTAAAATAATTTAATTAATGTATTCGAATAAAAATCGTCTTGTCCACTTTTATTTAAAGCATTTTAATAGATTCAACATCAATTTGATTAGAGCACCAATGTTATTTGTTCTACCCTACTCACTCAATGTCACGACGCATTGTTGTCAAGCGTCCTGCTCGTATCCATTTCTGAACAATGCTGAATTTGGAAATCCATCTGGAAGCAGAACGGTGGAATATTTAATCAATCGACTGCTCAATACCCCTCTTCAACTTTGTTACCAACCTACAATGCTACTAATTATTATACGAGACGAGAGTCCCCAAAACTTACTACAACACCGGGATAGACAGAATAATTAAACATATATTTCTAATTCGTTTAAAATAATATAAAAAATACATAAAATACGCTTATTAAAAACCATTGTCGTTCTAACCAAAGAAATTTGTATCAAATATAATTTAATTTAGTGGGTTTCAAATAAAGTTATAAAATAATCTGTAGTATTTCAGGAGTCAATGATAATTTTTTCCGTTTTAAAATTGTATTACTTAATCAAAAAGAGCATATATTTGTTTATTTCCACTTTATTTGATGCTGATGACATTTAAATCTAACAACTTGACACAATTAAAAGTATACATCACTACCCGTTAGAAAGATATCAGGTCTTTTACTATAGAAACATTTTGTATTTGTCAAAAAAAGTCTGAAGAATAAAAATTATAAATAATCATTGTCTCTAATTGTATCCAATTGCGAAAAAAGAAACAACATTCGATGCGGTTGCCATGCAAGCATTATTTTTTCTCGCTCGCGTCTGGTAAGATGTGCCGAGTGCGAGTGAAACGGCTGAGTGACCTGTGCTGCGAGAGCGTTTTCATTTACGGGTTATATTGATTTGTTAAAAAATCCAAAATATCGACCAAATTAAATACAAATATAATAAAATATAAATTGAATAAACTACTTTTTATATTTTTATTCGGTAATATTATTAGGAAAATCTTACTATTATCTTTAAGCTTTTTATGTTAAATATAATGATTACGTTGCATGCGGTATATTATAGTAAAAAATGTAAGGTGATTAATGTAGATCTCTCATTAATAACGTTTAAGGGGCGACAGGAAAGATGCAGGAGGAAAATAATGTTGACACAAATAATTCCAGTGCTACCTTAATATATGTCTTTAATCCGTTAACTAAATCAAAATAATAGTTTTCTCTTTCTAGTATATTTTCCTTGATCCTATTAGAACTGGTTTAAAATCATCAGATTTGTCTTTTGCTAATAATTTGTCTAAAGAATTTAACTTTTTGATTTTTCCTCAAGATGTTTTGAAACTTAATAATTGAACGGATGCTTGATTGGGCATTGTTGAGGTAGTACTTTTTTGATCTTTTTTAGGATTTTCTTAAATGATAAGGTAGGGGCTTTTTTATTTCATATCTTTTTTCAGTCTTATGCTCCTCCGTCTTAAGTTTATCCAAATCTTCAGTTGATAGCTTTTCTCTTTGTCCCTTCAATACATTTTTCGCACCTCAATACTCACATTCACATCCAGGAACCTCCACAGAGAGTCAATATCCTTCATTATAGAGACATACTCTCAATGTGTCATCAGTCAATATTTATAACCACAAATTATTCAAGAAGAATTCATTTTTATCAATGTGATATATGCAATGGCAATGGTAAGGTTATATTTACAAAACTATATTATTTAAAATATAAATAATAAGATAAGGTAAAATAATAAATAATATTTACAATAATAAAATAAGTGACGAGTGGCACGTGGCTCAAGTCAGTATGACTGGATCGAGTCGTAGCCCGACTCGGCTCTTAACAGCGAGACCCCCCTCGCACTCCGATGCCGTCCCGCATCCATCTAATACACGACGCGGGTAGCGCTGACTAGCAAGCAGCGCTCTTGCTCTACATCGCGCGGAATAACACTGCCCGCTTAGGCACTTCCCAATCTTGCGGAGTCCTCTTCTCCCCTGGCTCATCACCAAGTCGAGTTTGGCGTGGCTGAGGATATCATATTTACTGCCCGCTTTGGCACTGGGGGGTGCTGCATCTACGCAGTGTGTATGGACAAGCCGCCCCCGCTTATAACTATTATTAAATAAGACAATTAACAATTTTTATATTTAAAGAAATATATATACAGTAATCTTAGATATTACCATGTAAACTACTAAAATGTCTAAAGTAGTCAGTTATTAGATAATAAATCAATGCAATAAAACGTTTTATTGCAATAATTTTATTATAATTAAATTGATTTAAATGTCATAAATGGTAAAATGGTAATTAAAGGATTCGGAGTTTTAAAATGTCTCCGTACTGAAAATGTCTGGAAATTTGGTAATATAAAAAAAATATGTAACTTCAAATCATGACACTTTTTTTGTCAATTTGGATATTAAAATGTATGTAAACAGATTGATGGAGCGAAAAGATGTTAAGCTTGCTTTCCGGATAACATTTACGTCACAGCCCATCTGCGTATCAGATCTGCATACATCGGTATTGGCGATTCAATGTTAGGTACCATACATCGATTTATTTAAATAAAGGCATTATTTTATATTTATATATTAGTCGAAGACGATCTTTGACATCTTCAGCTTCGCTCGGATGGGAATTTTTTGAAATGCCGTGTGGCATTAAGCCCGAATACATATACAATATGTCACTGGAATCTGCCATGTATTTAATCTCCTAATGCCCATAGTGCTCAGCCGAGGTGTTACCCAACGCTGGTGCCAAGGTCCTAGCCTCAGTGATTTAATTACCACGGCGGCAGAAGCCCGGCACAGGCGAAACAAAGCCGCACGCTTTTATGGTCGACAGGATGCTCTCGAAGACGGCCTCCAAATTAATATCATTACGCTTTGATAAAATAAATTACCTCAAATTGAGTAGTGGCGCCATGGCGCCGTGTTACTTTCGTGCTCCCCTTCTGGCCGAGAGCGCCACACGTGGACGGTGACACGTCGGTGTCCAGCTGCAGCCGGACAGATCGCACGAATCTATTTCAATTATGTGGGGGACAGCAGGGGTCGGCAGCATTGGTGCCGGGACAGAAATAGATTTGGCTGTGTTTTGGGACGTCTGCAAAAAATAAATACCCAAATCGCTTATGTAAAAGGCGAAAGAATAGCATTGCACGTGTCATAAAACGAGATTGGTTATCAAATCAAACACTCCTAAAAAATATTGAACTTGTCTATATGGTTCTCTAAAAAATAGGCCCGAAGTATTGACTTCAGGATGAAATGCATAATGAGCTTCTGAAAATGATAGGAACTTTCTCCTAAGAGTACCTGAAAAATGAAACTATAAACTCTTCAACTCAGTATTTTTTTTTATAGCGCTTCCTGGTTTAGAGCGGTTTATGTCCGGCAGTCCCTCCAATAGTGATATCTTCTAGATCGCCGTTTTCTGTTAGACGCTCTATTTTTAAGATCAAATTCCATATTTCGCAAATCTATAATACATTGCTGCACGAAATAAAGGTCAATGCCCTTTGCTTGACAATAAAACATGAAACTCACGCCTGAACAAACTGAAAATAAATCAAGGTTATTTAAAATATGTGAATAGAACAATGTTAAACGCATTTATTTCGTCTAATTTAAAAAATAGTGTTAAAAAATCTTCTATAGAGCGATATGCTATAGCATGGTGCCTATCTCGGCGCTATAGAAGGGTTAACCGTATATTTATATAATCCTATACATAAACCTTAGGTTAAACTTTTTCTAAGAGAAGAGGTGGGACAAATCAGATTGATTAAATCAGATTCTAACTTAGTTAGTAAGTAAGCAAGTATTTAGAACAGGGGAGTGAAAAAAAAATAATAGGTATTTAAGAGCTGTAGTATTTAGGGAATGGGGGATTGATAGATCTTCTATGTAACAATAGAGCCTGAGATTAGAGAGGCTAGGAGGCTAGACTTCATCAAGACACACCAAGATGAGTAAATAAAATATGAAGATTATTTCCATCTTTGACAAAATTGATCTTTTCTTTTACGACCTCCTGTGACATGAAGCAAACTGAGGAAGGGAAGGCTAGATATATAATTCTATGAGATCTGCTCAACTATGATATACTCTTAGCACAGGATCTATTTATGGATAAGGACTGGGTAGGAATAATAGCATCTCTTAACACCTTTGATTAGCTTAAGTCATCTAAAGCAAGAAAGAATTGTATTTTATATCAAATTCCACGATTAGAGACTAGTAAAATATTAGAAAAAAGTCAAAATTAATCAATACGACTGAACAACCGAATTGGCCAAAAATGGAAGATCTAAAGCATTACGGCTACCTTTAGAATGGAGGTCTGTATAATTAACGTGGCATGCAGACATAGATTAAATGTCTTTTTATAAGTTTCCATAAAGAATTGTCTTTTAAATACCACAAGCATTTCAAGTCAAGACGTTTTTTTAAAAAATGGATTATTTATTGTTATCGCTTCATAATTTACTCGATATTTTGGATTTTTCCACTAATCAGCGACTGCAAACTGAACACATTGCGCTCGTATTCGGCACATCGTACAGAATGCGAGCAAGAATAAACATCGCGCGCGTAGCAACAACAACGAATATTGTTGTTTTTATTTTTTTCGCCTTTTCCGTGACAATATAGTACAATGATTATTTATAAAATGTATTCTTTAGACTTTTTTACACTAGTATAAAAAGTTTGTGACATGTAGGATTTATATTAAAAGAGTTATTCGAGAAAAATCAAAAACTTGCTGTACCCAATATATATTATCTTTAAATGCAGAAAAAAATATTTTTATATTTATAATTATAATAATAAAATTATAACTATTTTATTTAAATAATCAATTAATTCACGCGTAATATTATATATATAGGAAGTAGTGATATTTACTTCGAAGGTTAATCAAGCTCACTCCTTACGGCAGTTACGGCCCCCACATAGATGTTTTGTTATAAATCCATCAGAATCTAGGCCAATTATGTAATTTAAAATAGCATAGAAAACAGTAAAGGATAGATTACTTCGAAAATTGGTAAGCCGACGAATAATAGAAACAATTTCGAACCTGCGGCCGGGCACGAACCACAATTTAACATCACGCAGATATGTATAATGAAGCACCAGAAATAAATCACACGAGAGCAAATGTTTCAATATTTGATTGCTTCTGAAAATTGATTTTTTTTTCTACGTCCAGCAATATAATAAACATGAAGTGCTTCTCGATAATACAACACTGTATCGAGGAGCGAGAAATAATTGAAGAGTATTCAAGTGAGAATGGACCAAAAAAATTGGGCACTTCGAATTTTAATAATAACGATAGAATCCACTTTACATTAGCAGTGTGTTGCTGAGAAAATAATTTATTTCTGCAATCAAGCGTTAATAACGTGTGCCGAAGACAGTTTGGAGAGAGAATTGATTATTCACACCGTTACTGCGATGGGCGCCCGAAGAAAATTTCTCGAATATTAATTGAAAATTTCGTAAAAAAAAATATGGTCAAATCTCTAAACATCCATTGTTGCTCACCTCGGCCAATTACACTTAATTAAGCAATCGTATACATTTCACGTGTGCCTTCTTCACTACACCGGATAATTATTTTAGTTGCGATACTTCAATTTTTTTCCTGTCTCTGAACCCATGATAAATGGTTTATAGCCGGCGTACCCACATATATGCACACGTGTGTAGTTTTACGTCAATTAAACGCTATATCACCTTTTGTTAGAAACATCACAATAATAATATCCATATACGTGTCGGCCATAGAGTTGTCGGTCATCCCGTTAGGCCGACAGCGCCAGTGCCAGTAATTATCGGGCCATTTAAACGACGGCAAAAGTCATTAGAAGTGAGAAGAGTGCGCGCGTGTATCGCAACGACTGGATCGTAATTAGATCAGTGCAACGTGATTGATGCTTTTCACTACGTCGAAAGTTTTGCTGGGCTCTTTTTTTAGACAAAAGCAAGAGATTCGTATTTAAAATATTCTAAAAAAATGACAAAAAACTGTATTTTAAGCAAAATTATAACTTGTATCCACTATATAGGCAAATAAAGTAAAACCAATCTTCTAAACTTGAATTACGTTAATTGTATGGTTAGTGATTTAAAACCAGTGTTTTGGCTTGTGTTATGGCAAGTTAACGGCGACTAAGCTAAGTTAGTAGTCAGATAGGTGTTCGACAAAAACTATGAATTTAGAGTATGTAAGAGAAAGGCACAAAAAAATATTTATTGGGTAGTTTGGCGCAATGGATTTAATTAATTTTAATGCCATCAATTCTGCGTTCAATAAATATTTATATAAACAAAATATAAATTTCAGCCCAACTAAAATAATATTAAAATTAACCTGTGTCGTGATTCGACACTTGGGGAAATATTAGTGTGAGAGACTCATTCCCGTTGCATCTTTAAAAAAATTTAGAATGTTTATCGAATCTTTATATGGGCGAATGGCGTATTATTAAATAAATAAAATGTATCTATTATTTAGGTTATGTGAGAAAATGTGTTCTTTAACACATTTTCCGAGCATATTATCTAAAATATAGGTATTCTTATAATGATTTTTTTAAATAATTAAATATAAATCTTTTTTAACATCAAACACGAATAATTTTATTTTATTTTTTTAAAGATACAACTGTAGGTACTCCATATAAAAACAGTTTTTAAAATAGTGGGCTGTATAAGTCTAATTGTCGTATTTGTTGTTGTTTTTCTGATACATTTGTATTTAATGTATCCTAATATTGGTATTTTGATGATTTTTTAGCCGTGGAAAAGTAAAAAAATGTGGAAATAACTTTTTGTATAAGGTTCACAAGATTCCTAAGTCGTTTTTCTTATTCCAATGCTTCGAACATTGGACTTATTCTTAAGAATAACAAAATAGAGTTTTTTGAGAAAAGATAATTCTGCAAATCTATTTTTTAACACGCCTGGTATAACATTTATAACAGATTCACTAGAACGCTTTGATGATAATATTTTTCTCCCAAATCTAAACTTTAAGCGTATTTAAAAAATCGGATTATAGTTAAAATTCATTTTTAATTTATTTTATTGGTATACATTATTTATAAAGTTATTGTTTGCTGTATTTAAATGGTATATAATAATAATTATACATAAAAAAAATATTGTGTAGATTTTTGTTAAACACGGAGTAAAAAATACTTTAATTATTATTTATAAAAGTATAATGATTGTATATAATTATTGCAAATAAAAAAATTAAACCAGATTTTTAAAAGATCATTAAAACGTGTTCTTTAAAATGAGTTATTTATTTTTTGTACAAAATAATTTAAATTTAATTACAATATATGTACATAGCATCTGATAGAACGTTCAAAATGTATTTAATTTTGTTAATACTATTTAAAACATATGTTATTTCAGTTACGAAAAAAGTATTATTAGAATATTGATAATCACTTGTTAAGTAAAACAAATAAATATACAAAAAAGGCTTTAAAAGCTGACTCTGACGCTGAAGGTAATTATTAGCCCAGCCGTACCGATGGGGTATATTTGGTACCCCAAGTTTTTTATTTGTCTTCAATAACTCTTTTTATATAAACCCTACATGTCACAATTATTTTTATTGCTTATTGGAACTGCGAAATAAAATATGCGCGCGATGTTTTTTCTCGTTTGCATCCGGTAGAGCTCAGTCTGTAGTCTTAAATATCCATCAGATTATAAAGCAAAATATTTGTAAACTTAGAATATACATTTAATAAAAATTGATTTGATTTATATTTTGATTTGAAATGCTTGGGGTCCCCTAGAGACCCCCTTCGGAAGACGTGGTTGTTTTTAAGCTGTGTTAAATTAAGTCCAGCTTGATATGTGTTCAGTTTAGTCGTAAAAAGGCAAAGTATGCACAATGAAGACATGAGAAAGTGCTGAGGGTTGGAGAGTTGCTGGAATCTAAGAAGAAGGACCACATGACTAAGAAATATACACTTTTTCCAGGCACAGGGTAGGAGAAAATAGTAGAAAATTATGCAGAAAAGTACCATCTCATTTGAACCCAAATAAGACGTAATATCAATGGCTAGATATTGGCTAGAAAATTATTAATTAATCATTTTTTTTATGGAAATATATTATCATATTCCTTTTATTTCTTATGAGAAAAATATG
>JAGXCT010034234.1:16242-86099 GCA_022495035.1 Philopotamus ludificatus
AAAATATAAATTTCAGCCCAACTAAAATAATATTAAAATTAACCTGTGTCGTGATTCGACACTTGGGGAAATATTAGTGTGAGAGACTCATTCCCGTTGCATCTTTAAAAAAATTTAGAATGTTTATCGAATCTTTATATGGGCGAATGGCGTATTATTAAATAAATAAAATGTATCTATTATTTAGGTTATGTGAGAAAATGTGTTCTTTAACACATTTTCCGAGCATATTATCTAAAATATAGGTATTCTTATAATGATTTTTTTAAATAATTAAATATAAATCTTTTTTAACATCAAACACGAATAATTTTATTTTATTTTTTTAAAGATACAACTGTAGGTACTCCATATAAAAACAGTTTTTAAAATAGTGGGCTGTATAAGTCTAATTGTCGTATTTGTTGTTGTTTTTCTGATACATTTGTATTTAATGTATCCTAATATTGGTATTTTGATGATTTTTTAGCCGTGGAAAACTAAAAAAAGGTGGAAATAACTGTTTGTATAAGTTCACAAGATTCCTAAGACGTTTTTCTTATTCCAATGCTTCGAACATTGGATTTATTCTTAAGAATAATAAAATAGAGTTTTTTGAGAAAAGATATTTCTGCAAATTTATTTTTTAACACGCCTGGTATAACATATATAACAGGTTCACTAGAAAGCTTTGATGATAATATTTTTCTCCCAAATCTAAACTTTAAGCGTATTTAAAAATCGAACTATATTTAAAATTCATTTTTAATTTATTATATTGGTATACATTATTTATAAAGTTATTGTTAGCTGTATTTAAATGGTATATAATAATAATTCTATATAAAAAATATAGTGTAGTTAAACACGGTGTAAAAAATACTTTAATTATTATTTATAGAAGTATAATGATTGTATATAATTATTGCTAATAAAAACATTAAACCAGATTTTTTTAAACGTGTTCTTTAAAATGAATTATTTATTTTTTGTGCAAAATATTTTAAATTTAATTACAATGTACATAATATCTGACAAAACGTACAAAATGTATTTAATTTTTTATTAATACTATTTAAAACATATGTTATTTCACAAACCATAAAAAATATTTTGAATACGTTGATGGCTTTTTTTAAATATAATTAGAATATTGATAATTATTTGATAAATAAAACAAATAAATATACAAAAATGGCTATAAAAACTGACTCTAAGCCTTAGGCTAATAATTACCTTAGAGTCTAAGGTAATTATTAGCCCAGCCGTACCGATAGGGTATATTGGGTAACCCAAGTTTTTTATTTGTCTTCAATACCTCTTTTTATATAAACCCTACATGTCACAATTTTTTTTATTGCTTATTGGAACTGCGAAATAAAAATATGCGCGCGATGTTTTTTCTCGTTTGCATCCGGTAGATGCAATAATAAGAGCTCAGTCTGCAGTCTTAAATATCCATCAGATTATAAAGCAAACTATTTGTAAACTTAGAACATACATTTAATAATAATTGATTTTATTAATATTTTGATTTGAAATGCTTGGGGTCCCTGAAAGACCCCTTTCGGAAGACGTGGTTGTTTTTAAGCTGTGTTAAATTAAGTCCAGCTTGATATATGTTCAGTTTAGTCGTAAAAAAGGCAAAGTATGCACAATGAAGACATAAGAAAGTGCTGAGGGTTGAAGAGTTGCTGGAATCTAAGAAGAAGGACCACAGGACTAAGAAATATACACTTTTTCCAGGCACAGGGTAGGAGAAAATAGTAGAGAATTATGCAAAAAAGTATCATCTCAATTAAGCCCAAATAAGACGTAATATCAATGGCAAGATATTGACTAGAAAATTATTAATTAATAAATTTTTTTATGGAAATATATTATCATATTCCTTTTATTTCTTATGAGAAAAATATGCTTGATATACGTAGTATTTGATATAAGTCCAAGGATCTGGATTTTATAAATTACGTATTCTGAGGTATCTGTTAATTTAAATATTTTTATAACCATTGCTAAATAAAAATATCAGTATAAAAAATAAATCAGACTTTTTTCTATACACTTGTTATTAAAATCGAACTTTCTCAAATATTTTTTCATTAGTTAATATTCTTTTCATCACCGTATAATCCAAGTGGACATATTAAAATTGTACATGCATTTATCATATTATTATATGGAACTTGCCGTCGATCGCTTAAGCAGCTCTGCCGTCACCGTTGCACCACACAGTGCACTAAAACATGACTGCATTAATAAGGCTGTAAGCACGGTGGCTCTAATCCGATAATGCTTTACAAGTGCACGGCGACTAATAAGCGTGTATTACATTTTGCTTAAAAGCTTTTTGAGCAATGATGGTGAGCTCTTTCGCAACAGTCGGCTATCTAAACAGTGACGGATCGATACCGATCGCGATACCGCCACGTAACTCTTGTTAATGCAATTACACGCTTTCGGGCTTGTGCAAAATAACTCGAGCCAATTGTATAATGACGGCAATGGCGAAAATTTAATAACGTCATTACCGGGGATACAGTGATTCGACAGGTTGTAGCCATGGCCGCTGGCACGAGGGCGATTCGGTTACCACGGAAGGTTTACTGAGATTACTGAAAATAATTCGTATTATATTGCAATTGGTTAAGCAACATTTTTAGGTCAGTAATCGTATAGAATTATCATAGTTTGATTTATTATGATTATAGACATCTGAAAAAAATAACGAATTCAATCTTGATAAGGGCTTTTAGAGTTATGCTGACGTTATTGATTAACCAACCGAATATTTATGATTTAATTATGCGGTTAATTATAATTCATACTTTGAATATTGACCGTACCATTAAGAATAGTTAACAATAGAAAGCGAGATTTGATCTAAATTAATTAATTGAGTGATAAATATTAAGAATACGGTAGTCTACGTTTAGATGTGGGAAAATTTAATTGATATCATAAAAACTAGTATGATCAGAGATTTATTTTATAATAATATTATACACCATACTAGATTAATTACGACGACATTATATAATATTATTACGCTATAATAATAAATAAAATAATATAAACTTATATATATAGAATGTTATATTGATTAATTATATTAGATGCAACGTAACGAAATCTATTTTTGTGTCTTATTTGAAAGCTTCGAGTTTCGCGCTTATTTATTTTATTTTTAATAACAAAATAAAATATATGACATAAAAATAAAACTGAGGAACAGTATTATAGAAGAAAAACAAAGATTTACTCCTGCGTATAAAGAACAGACTGATCTCAAATTAGACACAAAAAATGGATTTCTTTTCGGTATATCTAATATATTGAAAATATTCGTCTATTATTTGATGTATTGTTGAATAAAAAAATAATCTTTATTATAAGAATGTGTGTTAGAATTAAACATATATTAATTTGTCGTCAAATCTTGTTGATGAAATTACAATTCAATTGATATCAACCTAGCCGTGCCGATGGGGTCTATTGGGGACCCCTAGCTTTCGACTTCTCTCGAATAACTCTTTTATTATAAATCCTACATGTCATAAACATTTTTTATCTGTCTAAAGAGTCATATTATAAATAACGCGCGCGATGTTGTTTCTCGCTCGCATACGGTACGGTGTGCCAAGTGCATGTGAAACGTGCGGCGCGTACTTTGTCATTTACGGGTCATATAGATTAGTTAAAAAATCCAAAATTTCGACCATATTATGAAGCATATATTAAATAACTATTTTTATTCTTTGAAAAATCTATTAAAAAAAATAAGACTATAAACTTTAGGGTTATATTAAAGAGTTATTCATGGAAAATCAAAAACTTGGGGTAACGGCTAGGTTAAGGTTGATATAATAATTATAGCGGAATTTAAATGAACTATTAAAACATAACAATAAAGTAAATGGCTTAAAACAACTGCTTTAACTGACTCACTACGTTTTACTGTTGTATAAATTCTTTATATATTACAATATATCTGACAGACACTTGGGAATACATTAATGATTTATATAGAGGTAACATTACAGAAATAATAGAATTTAATATTATTATATTATCACGTACTTTTTTTAAAATATTTAATATGTACTTACTATTCAATTTGTTTGATTGGCCGTTTGATTGGCCGTAAGTTTAAAAATAATAGCCCGAAAGCGTATTTTAACATATATGAAAAGATTTTCAGATCAAATGCCATCGAGATTCTAGTATCAATACAGTCGGATAAAGTCCGATTTTTATGCACCGCTTCCGGATAATTTTCATCTAAAAATCCCTACACACTCACATGGCAGGATTGAAACTGGCCATCTAAAATTCCGGTCGAGATTCCCGTGACTGCAGCCGGATATCGGAGACAACTCTGCGCCATTCTGCACACAATTCCCCGGCTAAATGAAGATAGTCATCTTTGTTTTCTGGTTCACTTCAAGCGACCATAAATTCGTATGGACGATGCCCCAAAGAAAAGCATCGGCAATAAAAACTGCTCGTACGCCGTAATATTGCGTCACGTGTTCTAACAAAGTCACTTACAAAATTTTATGTGTTATATCGCGATAGAAGCCATCCAGTAAATGTTACCCGTCTTGTGTCACCGTTCTTGCCGCTCCTCGCTAGATAATCCCGAGAATGAACGGAAGCTTTTTATTGTTCGATACCGAAATGTGCGCTTCCCAAACTTTGCATACGAGTATAAAGTTCGTGTGCACTTTTGTGCAGAGTTGCGCAAATGCGCCGGTCGCATGCTAATATTTATTGGCGTACATTTTCCACGAAACTCGCAAACAAACATGCCCCTAATGATAATTGACACAAATAACGAAATGGACCGATACGTACGTCCGTTATTATTTTATTATTATAGGATTGTCGAGACGTTTTTGGAAGCATCGAGCATTAGAGTAACCAGTATATTACGAGTCACGGAATGTTCGGCAACCCGATATCGTGACATTTAACGGTTAATTTAACACCGGATTATTTGGACGACGCTGGTTCCACCAACAACTTCTCCTGCGTACATTAGAACCCTTAAAATCCATACTTGTTTCAGCTAAACTTACATAATTTACAGTTAAAAATGTATCAATGATCGCTGAATAATATAATCTGAATAATAAATTCGTGGGTTTTCTTAATTTATGTTTAAAGAACAATTTTATATTTATTTAATTGTTCACTCAGGATATTAGATCAAACCCCATAGATAATTCTTATTTTACAGGCTTATTACATACAGGGAATCAATGCTTTCCCTTGTCTTGATCCATGACAAAAAAAAAAAAAAGTAACTTATAGATTCGGCTAAAGGCCGACATATTGGTGAAGCTTAAAATACTAAATTAGTAGTATTTTGCAGTTTTTTACATATTTGATACCATCTTTAGTTCAAATCTGTCACATATTAGGTTTTTCGGACGATTTTCTAATAGTGAATATTTTTTTTATTGAATTATATATTATCCATTCTGCTCCTTTAGCCATCTTTCTGGCAGTTGCATGATTCCACGATAATAAAAAAAATATTCTTTACTTGCAAAAAACAGATCGGGGTGATTTTTGACCTCCCTATTTAAAGTAAAGGTTTTACAGATTAAAAAAAAATGTAGAGACCGACAAATAATAATCAGAAAGTGCCAGATCTGAAGAATATGGTAAATATGGCAGTATATCCTATTTAAGCTGTAAAAGCTTCTGGCGAGTTTGCATCAATCAATGCCTTTATTGTGTCTTCATCAGCTTCAACTGGCCTTCCAGAACGTGGTGCAACTTCAACATCAAAATTTCCGAATCAAAATTTTGTAAACCAGTTTTGGCACTGATGTTCAGTCAATACACATCGGATAATTTTTTTTTGCTTTTCATTTTCCATATTTAAAAGGGTACCAACCAAAAACTACAGCACAGAATCAACCGAACTTTTTCACGTTAAAGTTGGCTGTGAAAAATTACAAATAAGTTCTCTGTTGGGAAAAAACGTAATGACTTTCCGAACAACCCAATAGTATTAAAATAAAACGTATTAAGTTGATTTATTATTAAAGTTATCACGTTTAGGAATCGCAAAATTCATATTAAGCGAATAATAAAATTATCCTGTTTTTAAGATCTAACTTTAAAACTCAAATCTTAATAAAGAAATGGTTAAATTATATATAAAGAAGCTTAAGTTATCTTTGACTCGATATATCAAACAATAAAATGATAAAAAACTAAGAATTATTAACAGCAAATTAGGATAATAATTAACAAGTTCACTAGATTTGTCATTCAAGACTTTTTTGAAACACTGTTAATCTAAATTATTAAATTAGTTAATAGATAAATTAATTAACCGAGCTAAATATCTTTAAGTTATGGTATCTTAAGTTACGAGAACGACATATGAAATGTATCCATCTTGGAGGAGCTGAACAAGGATATGTAAAAATCGATAATAGCCTTAAATCATAAAATTGTTGTTTTTGTCATTCTTTAGTTTTATATTTTATTTCGAATGAAAAATCGCCTAATAAATTAACATAAGTATAAAAACCAATATTACAGTGGGGATCGAATGTGGCTTTCCATGTCAGATACAAATATAAAAAAAAAACATTGTATAAATCTTGGTAAGAGTACTTTACCTAGCCTTGGCGATGGGGTCTATTGCGGACCCCAAGCTCATTATATATTTTTCACGAATAATTCTTTTAATATAAAACCCACATGTCACAAACTTTTTGTATTTGTCGAAAAATGTCTAGAAAATAAATATTATTCGTTCGCGTGTGCTTTTTCTTCCGCTAAATGTGAGGACAGGTGCACTCAGTAACTCTCCGGTAACCAGAGCTATTACTCTGCTCAACCACTTGGCCGAATATGTAGATATATTCAATGTCAAATATAGCCCTTTTCTTCTCTTTATTGTTATACATATATTTTTGTTTTTTTTATCATGTTACTTTCATGTTTCATGTGTGATTGGCGACCTGGGTTATTCTGTATTGCCAATCACGCATTGTCTTTTTAAATAAATATATAAATAAATAAATTATATATATATTCATTGTCCTTTAATGTCTGCAATTTTGAAGAAAATAAAAACAACAATATTCGCTGCTATTGCCAGACGAAAAATCGATTAAGAATTCATCAATATCTTGATTTGAAATGTTTGGGGTCCCTCAGAGACCCCCTTCGAATGACGCTATTGTTATTGAGCCACCGTGATGGATGGATTCAAATGTTTTCATTCGTTACGAAGTGATTATTGTCCTGTACATGGTTGTTTGATCAATGATACGTTACATATCCCAGAAAATTTTAGAGAGAGATGCCATTTAGACACGGTATATCGATGACAAACCATGGTAGATCGTACTCATATGATAAACAAGTAATTATATCTTTAAATTATATTTTTTTAAGAAGCCCACAATTAACGACACGAAATGTGGTTTCGGCATTAAAAATGTACTCGCCGTGACAATGTCATGCGATATTCAGACGTCTCGCAAACACCGCCACGCCCCGCTAAACAGCATGTTAACCGACCATATAAGATCCGGCCCCCGAATAATTCGCAAAACCCCTAGATTTAACTAGACGCACATGAATTGTACATGAGACGCCGGCGATGTCGTGCCGGCAGTCGGCTTTAGTGGGTTTTTAGTTTGGGCACTTTGGCGTTTACTGGCGGGCCGATAAAAGTGCCAATCCCCGCCGGCCAAAGCTGCGTGACGAGAGGCGAATGCATTAGGCGTGCACAGTTTGCCCGCACTTTTATCGACGGCACTTTCGACGCCCGAATTGCCTCCTGCATTGTTATTCGTCGGTCCGTCCCCGGCGTCTGATTAATGCCATGTTTAGTGACCGCCCCCGTCCTACGTCTCGACGCATTTAATTGCCAAATTGTGGACCGCCTTGTGACTAAACAACGAGATTTGTCAATTAAGCCGAGACGAATTGAATCGTTGATCTAATCAAAGCGGGGGGCTTAGGTAAAACGACTAAGTGCCATGTGAAAATATTTTCCCATATTTTTTTTATTACGTATCAAACCAGATTTGGACGTGTGAACTTTCATATGCAGAAGAAATTGTCGTTTCCGGAATTAACTAAGATAATATACAGACGCATTTAATAGATACAACGTATCTATGGAAATGCGTGAATGGCAAAAATAAAATTTTATGTAAAACATCCGATTCGTATTAACGTTAATTAAAATTTATGTAACTGTATCCTCATAATGATAATCATTCATAATAAAATTTAACAACTTCATCGTCAGTTTATAGCTAAACTACATTTTCTCTAAAAAATAGAATTAATTATTATTTAGTTCATTGAAAAGCCATTAAAATAAATCAAGATGATTGCTGCAATATATACACTATTCTTCTGAAACTTCAAACAAGTATTAACCTACCCGTGCCGATGGGGTATATTGGGGACTATTGGAGAATAATATTATATTTATCTAAAAATGTAAAAGAATAAATATTATATATAATTATAGTCCTTAATTGCCTATAATTGCGAAAAAACAATAATATTCGCTTCTGTTATCACGCGCGATGTATTTTCTAGCTCGCATCCAGTACGACGTGCTGAGTGCGAGTGAAACGTGCAGCAAGAGCTCAGTCTGCGGCGAGACATCACCAAGAGCGTTGCCATTTACGTTTTATTAAAAAATCAAAAATATCGATAGAATCATCCATTTTTCATAGTTGAGAAATCAAAAAAATATTTTAATTTTAATCAATGTATTAAAATAAACAAAAAAATATTCGGATTATAAAAATAATGACTTTACTAAAACTGATAAATTACAAAACACATAATTTGTCGAAAATTTATATGGATTTACTAAAACATTGTTAAAGTTTGCCATAATTAGAAATAAGATTTAAATGTAAGTCTCAATTAAATTATGTATTATATATTTGCGGTTGTTTTAAAGTAATTTGAGTGGCAAATGTAATAAAAACTACATTTGTATGGGATATTGTTTAATACGACTTAATAAATATTTAATTTAACCATTAGATTAAAATTAATTCGAAAAAATATTGATAAAGTAATATACTGTTTACTCACCTTCACATGATAATATAATATAGTCAAACCTCCTATATCGTCGAAATAATGATTACGATATTGTAATCTGCCCTATAGAAGACTAGGTACGCATACAAAATTTGGGTTTAGGTTTTATTTAAAAAAAAAATTGTAAATTGAACAAAATCTGTGTTATATTTTGTTGTCAATCAAAGGACATTGATATTTATTGCGCGGCAATGTATTACATAATTACGAAAATCTAATCTTACCTTAAAAATTAAGCGTTTTGTCGAAATCAGCGACCTAGAAGAGAGCGCTATAGAAGAGTTGATTGTAACTATTATCAATAAATTGATCATAACCATTAGGTTCTAAATGATTGATAAGGAATAGTTTTAAATATCCCCTGAGCAGTGGCGGATTTATAGGGATGCTTACTATTCTGGAGCATCAGGCCACCTATCATTGGGTGCCCTACAGGGACCCTAAGTCGTTACTCATTATTGTATAGACTTTGGTTTCATTTTCTTTTTTAAAGGCTTGAGTTTCAGCGTCACTTGTATTACGAGATAAATTTCGTGTATAGAAGAAAAATTAAAAAACAAATGTTAGCAACTCAAAAAATACAAAAAAGTTTTTATTCAGCTGAAAGAGCTTTGATATTTGTGTTTGCTACTTAAAATATTTCTCTTTCTTGCCTATTACATACAACCTTATACAACTCACAACTCACCATCCCCTACTAATTATATATTACTACCGCCACTGGCCCTGAAAATAAAAGCTCTAAAATAATGTCCGATAAGCAGCTAAGTGCCTATACTTTCATACCTCTTACTTATCTTCAGGAGACTCCTCTCTATAGGAATTTCATGATAAAAAAATTGCTATTACGCAACAAGGTTAATGCTAGCTGAAACATGTCATAGACCGCCAACAGATGAAGAAAGGACCGAATACCGGAACAAACCCTCTCTAACATATCTGGATACAGCGGGGAGGTTAAAACCCGGTAGTATTGGATTTAGAGTCAAAATTATTGTAGCAATGGCCGAATTAGGGAAACCTTTTTAAAATATATCCTACTTACAACATTGTCAGATCAATTTAAGGGCCTGGAATGGTCCCAATGCGTAGCGAGTGAGTAAATGATGTTTTGAGTAGATCATAGATTTAATTTGATTATTTTTTTAATATGTGCGATACAAAAAATCAACCCATATTGTGCCGCAGTTTCAATGACATTTTTTTCAGGCCGATTTTCAGCGAAATTTCATTTGTACGCGGGGCACTCGCATGCCCGCTGCAAAAACACTATTTGTAATCACACACAGGCGCCATAATTTCAGGGATGAACATACGTTTTATTTTTTTCAACGAAACCAGGGCGGTCCCGGCCATAAATCTAGGCTTTTCCTGTTGGCTGGCGACACCCCCGAAATCACATATTCGGCTGGTGTGTCCAATAAGCAATTTCATTTAGGGGGCATTAAAGCCTTTCGCAGATTTATACCGGCACTGTAAATACCCCCATGGTTTTAATGCAGTCGTATAAAATTCGCTCCACGTTCCGGTACAACGAGACTTTCTCCATCCCCCGGTTATGTTTTAACTTATTGAAATAATGTTTTTGACGTCTTTAGCCGGGGCCCTATCCGCTCGGCAAGTTTTGCCACGCGTGACTGCCGACCGTGCAACCCGTGGGCGACGCAAGGGGTCACATCGGGCCGACGCTCAATTCGTTTATAGGCCACAACGCGGTTTGGATAATTGTGACCTTTTTTTCTACATCAATATACGAAATCATACCAAGGTACACATTTAAAGCAACGTGTAATGTTTAGGTAAAGCTTAAGGCAGTCATATATAATCACACAATTTGATTCTAATACTTAATTTTAAAACAAAAATAGCAACCACTATTTACAAAGGACTATAACAACACATATACACAAAAATCAAAGGGCTTTCTATTTATTTTAATTAAAATTATAATAAACTATGATATTTTTTTGAATCTACTTATTAAAGGTACAGTTAAACCCCCACTAACATTAAAAACGGAACCGTGTTATTTGGAGTCGTGTAATTGGGGGAGTGAAGCCGTCCGGCTATGTGCGATAGCCTGGGACGTGTTGAATACACAGACGCTAGCCAACATTTGACTATGTGAATGCGACCGCGCAATTGGGGGATTTGCGGCAAATAATTTCAACTCAGCGCGTAATTCGGGGTAGTGTAATTGGGGGTTCCACTGTATAAGAGCAAGTCCTCGAATAACGCGATTAATTGAATCCAAAGGTTTTTCGCGTATGTCTTGTATTATTTTTATTAGATAGATGAAAATAAATTGGATTTCCAATACATACACTTAAAATGGCATGAAAAAAATATTCCCAAATAAAATTATCATTCACTGTTTCCGTGCTCCTCGAGGCCATCTAGTTTATTCTAGATTATTTTAAAATAATCACCTATCTTTGTCGTGTCATATTGTTTTGATTGTTTATTTAATTCCGGTCTTCTAGAAAAAAAAATCCTTTATTATCTCGTCCTCAAGCTCCATTAACATTTCGCTAGTTTTAAATTTAGCTCTTCGTTGTAGATTTCGACAGGATCTATAATAACTACGTCAGCTTCACCAATTTCTTTAATACTATTCTCAACTAATATTTTATTTAAAAAAAACATATAAAAGCTATATTTAAAAAAAAGCTTTTTTCATCTGTCACGGCGGCTCGAAAACAACCGCATTATCCGAAGGGGGTATCTCAGATACCCCATGCATTTTAAAATCAAAATATTGATGAATTCTTCATCAATATCTTATTATTCTTAGATTATTCTTAGGAATAAAAATAGTGATTCATGATAAGCTTCATAATTTGGTCATCAATCATGCAATAAATTGCATGTTTCCCTTGAACTCAGCAGATCGTACCGAATGCGAACGAGAGAAAATATCGTTCGCGAAGCAACAGCATTGAATATTGTTGTTTTTTATTTTTTGTTGCAATTGCAGACAAAGAAGGACAATATTTATTCTTTCGACTTTTTTTAGACAAATACAAAAAGTTAGTGACATGTAGGATTAAAATAAGTAGTTATTCAAGAAAAATCACAAACTTAGGGTCCCCAATAGTCCCGATTGGCTAGGTTAATATATTTCTTAATATATACTTACTCTCCAATATCGAAAATTTATCAGATCGCGAGAAAGGATCGAAAGACCACGGCTCGCTTTAAAGGGGGAAGAAAGAAGAAAATACATTTTCTTTTATCAGGCACATTATAATAGGTTAATATATACACGACAAAGATATTCAAAAGATTAAATGTAGGTTTTTTTTAAGGCAATTAGATCAAGTTATAGTAAATTATTGTATAAAATGATGTAAAATCTAAAAAAAATATTCTCTTAAAACAATTGCTGACGATGCTGGATGTGTTCTGGCGCATTCTTTCAATAGTAGAAAAACGTTTAAATAATTCTTCTATATTATAAAATAACTTTTATTTGTGAAATTTTGAAAAAAATGTTGTTGTGCCATGGAAAATAAAAGCTTAAAGAGTACTACTTTACAATATAATTACTTTTTAACATGTCGATATTTATTTTGGCCCTTATTTAAATGCATAATATATAAATTGGCCAATTTTATTTTGAAAAGAAACATATTTTGGCTGCTGTTCAAAGAATAGTTTCTGAATATATTTAGAATAGAGGGTTTAATAAATAAAATAGATCGGATCATTGTATCAATTTTGTTGTATTTGCATTATTGGTACATCAAATATTATAAATAATTATTGCGATGTAAAAAGATTAGATATGCTATCTTTATATTGTATATAATTTAATAAAAAGAATTCTATTTATTTATTATATCTGAAGATTTAACCGAAATTACTCGTAATAATATATCCAGTCTATTTAAAAATATTAAATATGACAATCAGGAGAGTCCGAGGATCATAGAATAGACTCAATATATCAGATATTTTTTTAAATGTTTAATTATAGTAAAATCAGGGTTAGAATTAGGCATTCCATGTGTGAATCAAACGGCGAGTACAAACAAAAATATTTTACTATGTTTACGCGATATTTACATACGTACTGCACTATGGCGATGAGTCGAATTAGTTTCGTGGGCATGATGAGAATCAGAAATGGGCCACAACGAGCTTCCTTATTTCATATTTTTGTCTATGCATTTTTTTCGCCATTCTTTGTATGTAAAATAGGAATCGCTTCGCATAATAACCGCTTTCTATTCAAAACGCTATCGCGACGCACACACGGCGATAGAATCCGTAACATGGCATTAATATAATTGATTGTGTAATGTTAACGGTTTACCATAACTCGGATGGTATCTAAGATGTTTGTGTGCGGTTTACTTTATTTTTCTTCGGCCGAGAGCGAGGGGGGGGGGGAGTCCTCCTCGTGGCCCAGGCCGGGGATGCCCGCTCACGATGAGTCTGGTAATCCACAAGTTGGTAAGCCGGCCACGTATCCAGCCAATGTCGGCGTCTAAAGGTCTTATACGTATTATTTGCAGCCTCTTGCCCTTTTCAATTACACGCCAGAAAAGAATGAAGATACATTTACATACGAGAAAAGGAAAACAGCCAGTTAAATATTAAAACGTGACGGCAATAGAAGCGGCTGATAAAACATAACTGCTTTAGTTTGCGTGGATGGAGGGTCATGTAGTCGGAGACGGAGGGTTTTGCACAAAGGGGCAATAAATCAGATTTGCTGTATTTATTTTTGGCAAGCAATATCGTTTTTGCTATGGATATGGATCGTAGATGATTCCTATCTCGGCTCATGAGCAAAAAACTAAATTATATTATGCTATGCTTAACTGTACATGGGTATTGCTCGATAAATGTGTGACATTAATTTAGTTATTGTGTGTGCTGACTTGTAGGCATGAAATCCCATCTCCAGAGCTCTACAGATTATGGATCAATCAGATATCTTAGTTTAAGTCCCTATATTAAGCCGCTTATTATGTAAGGAAATTTTTATTACCGATTATTGAATAAAATTATATTTATACTTAAAACGTAAATTACAATCTCGTAGATTTATGTTGTCCCGCATCCTTGATACGTGACCGGCCCACCGGAGTCTGGCCACTCTGACGACAGCTGAGACCGGTATATCCTTGTATAGTCGGTACAACTCCTCGTTGAGTCGGATACACCATACTGCGTCGTCGAATACGGCTCCAAATATTAGAATCCTTCTCACTTGTGGTTAACAAGCTTACCTGTCTCCCGAGGAAAAGAAGACCGAGGTTGAGGTAGTTGGACTTTGTACAGAGGGACACGGCATCATGGAAACTTACTGGAAGATGGAGCGACGTGGCGGCGGACCGAATTCAATGGAGAAGGGTGTTGGATCAGGCCAGGGCTCTACGTCTATGATGATGATGATGATGATAACCAAGAGTGTCTGTATCTATGTTTTCCTTTTCTCGTCCATGGTTAATATTGAACGTGTATCTTCTACTAATCTTGTCATCAGATTTTACTCTCTCACTGTGTTTAAGCATCTAAAAGAGGATTTCAGTATTCGATCTCATCTTCTTTAAACGTTCTAGCGCAATGGTAATCGTTTCATTACAGTAAAGACCTTCCAAAATGGGAGGTCTACTAGTAAAGGGAAGAAGAAGCAAAAGGTCATATTAGGGCATACTGGTTCTGCTGATAATAAATCAGCAAGAGATCAAATATAATTTGTATGTGATTAGAATGTTAACAATGTATGTATATGGTAGTGAGATAAGCGATATGGTACTTAAGCTTAAAAATTCTCAAGGTAGTTTTTGACTTTTGGTTCTCTGAATATTAGTATCCATTGCTTTGATGTAAATGCTTTGGTTTTTTTTATTATTTACATGGATTGCTGATCATTACCACTTTATTTTATAGTTTATCATCGGTAACTTTATTATGTTGTAGTAATCTTTAGATGAGATGGTTCCATTGGAAAAATGATGATGATGAAATTATCACAGCGTGTGGTGAGAGAACAGGTTGATTTCATTTTGATCGATCTTTCTTCATCTAGCTAGATGCCTATTCCTTTCCTCTACGGTAGAGGTTAATATAATAAGCATTATTTTTCAGTATTTTAACTAAAAAAATTAATGCGGTGATCGTATTCGCCACGGTTGTACATACATTGTATCATGTATTGTACATAATATCATTATTATTAGTTTTCTAATATAACTAATAACAGGATCTCCAAACAAATGTATACACTGGTAAAGGACTTTGGCGAAGATGACAATTTTACCTCAGGCTAACGTCGTGATGTAAGAGCACTTCTTGATGAGAACCTTTCAAACAGATGTCTTGAACGAAGAAGTCCCATAATACCCTTCCCGTTCTCCTTTATTCTTTTTATTATATTTGGATACCTTAACGATAAAGTCTCCCCCAAAAATTGACGATAATGAAAGAATTAAAAGCTTCAATTGAGCTACAATGCGCCATAACACCAAAAGAAATATTGGTTGAAGTTTTTGAATCAATAACCCACTTTTATTGACCAGAAGGGTAATATTTAGACAAGTTTTAAATTTTATGTAAATTCTTTTGCAATTTAAATATTCATTATATGTAATATTACATAAATAATATAAATTTAAATCCAACTGAAATAATATTGAAAATTAACCAGTGTCGTGGTTTGACACTGGTGCGAATATTAGTGTAAGAGACTCATTCCCCATGCATCTTTAGAATCTTTATCAAATATTTGTATGAATAAATGTCGCTTTGGAGTCTTTCTGTTATGTGAATAAAAACTGTAAACATTCATACTGTGTATACTTTTTTTTAGGACGATCTGTATAAAGACTGAGAATACGTACATACCTAGAAGTAATAACTAGTGTATAAGTACTGCAAGAGTCAATGTACAAGGAGCATAAGAGTAAGAAAACAAGTGCATAACAGCTTCAAAATATCAACAAAAAAAATAAAAATAAATATAAACTGGAACAACTAATTAAATAATAAACGGTGATAAAGTCATGTATATCCTAAATAGCTTTTCTGTGTAAGTCGCGTAGAACAAGATATACAAAGGTTGCTTCTATAAACAAATGAGATAGTGTGTCTTCTCATGAGATATATAACCGAAGACTTATGGAGATTATTACATCATGGCATTGGAGAGCGTCTGTGGAGGAGACCAAATCCCATCTCAAGATGTTACACTATGTTGCATCTTTACCTTATGCAATACGTTTCTAATGAATTTATTACTGAATGTAAAAATCCACCTAATTTTCCATCTCTATAAGCACAAGCTGCCAACTCCATTCATTAAACTGTACTCCTCTCCCCCACAGCTGCCATGATTGCGTCGATCCCCTCTGCCACAGTTTCTGGGACACGAACCCTGACACGGACACTGCCACACTGATATTCAGTTACGACTCGTGTCGCATGCATATAAGTCTGCAAATGTCATTTCTTTATATGAGAACAGTTTGGTCCGAGCGGAGGTTTATATTGCAGCAGGGAGGTTTATGGCCCTGCACATCCAGCGGTCGTGTCATCGTCCATAAAGCAGCGGAGATCGCACCACCGCCTCCAGCTCCGTCTCCATCCACCGGCACTTCCTCCACGTGACACGTGAGCTGAGTGGATGGCGACGATAAGTCCGAGCTGTGCGATAAATTGTTGATATTGATGGCGTAGTTCGAATTGATTAGATTGTAAGTTAAAGATTTATGTAATTCTATTTTACGTATCTACAGAATATCAAGTTTTCGTATTGGTTCAGTAATGGCACTATAGTAAGTGAGGCGGTAAGCAACAATATTTTCTAAGATTTTTGCATATGATGTTGTTGTATTGTGCATATTTTGGAAAAGCATACATATACGAACACGAGTTAATTAGTTATTTGTAAGTAAGGAGTTTATTATGTTTAGAGTTAAAGTTCTGTTCAAACCCCATGGTGATCTAACTTCAGTTTCTCAAGTTACAAGCAAACTAAACAGTTTAATTTGTGGATTGTAAGACAAATTGCAAGATAATATTATAAAAAAAACAATAAGGAATATATTTAAATCAAAGATTATTTATTTTATTCAGTATATAAATAAGATAATCTGTATATGTATGTATTTATAATAAAATCATTATTATATTTTCGAAGGTATTTAACCGTTTAATTAAATTAAATATAATTTTAAAGTATTTATAGAGATCAGGGGCGTACGGTGGTGTTGATTTTGGGTGTGCTGAATGTGGAAAAAAAATATGCTTTTTTAAATGAATTTTATTATTATTTATACATTTGTTCTATTCTACGTTTTTGCGACATAAATTTTTCAATGAAACTATCGTAAAGTGTGCGCTTTTGTTTTAGTTTTATATGTATTTTTTTCTCCATTGATATTACTTTGAAAAATTTATGTCGCAAAAACGAATAATATAATTATTTATATGAAATATTTTATTATAAATAATAATAAAATTCATTAAAAAACTGTATTTTTTTTCCACAATCAGCACACCCAGCATTAAGACAGGTAAGTAATTAAAAATTATAAAAACACATAATATAATTACTACTTTAACTTAATAAAGGTCAATTTTGTTGACAATTGAGTATACAAACGAGCGTGAAAAAACTAAAAATAAAAGGTAGATAGAGGTCATTCAAAATATGTGATTAGAAAATTGTTGATGTAATAATTTACGAAATGGAAATAAAATATTTAATGATTTTATATACTAGTAGTCTTCTATAGAGCGGGTTTCAGTTGCCTGTTTCCTATTTCAGCTCAATAGGAGGGTTGACTGTACACGTATTATATAATATAAATATTTAGATGAAATTATCCTATCCATCACGGCGGCTTGTTATCAACCCCGTCATCTTAAAGGGGTCTCTCAGGGACCCCAAGTATTTTAGGTCAAGGTATTGATGAATTCTTCATCAATATCCTGATATTTTTTTACCTTTTTCTCTCTGTCCACTTTTAGTCGAATCTATTAAAAGAGATATCCATTGGGAAAATGAATAAAAAGCATCTACATGATTTGATCATATATCTGCTTAAAAAGGCGTTATTTTTTTATATAAATAAAAGAACTAGGTTCAAGTTTTTGCTAAAAAACCTTTTGGGCCAATATGTTTGTCCGACCTATTGAAAAATGTTAAAAATGGATTATTCTAAGAATAAAAATAGTTATTAATTATATGCTTTATAATTTGATCTATATTTTAGATTTTTAAGTAATCAATATGTCGCATAAATGAAAACACACTTGGCGATGTCTTGGCGTAGACTGAGCTCTCGCCGCACGTGTCAATCGCACTTTTCACTTGCACTCGGCACATGATACCGGATGCGAGCTAGAAAAACATCGCGCACGTGACAACATAACTAAATGTCGATTGCAGACAATAATTATTTATAATATTTATTATTGTTTAGGCCTGTAGAATTTTATTTAATAAGTTATTCGAGAAAAATTAAAAACTTGGGGTCCCCAATCGGAACGGCTATTATCTACTAATTATCACTTATGCTTAATTAATTTTATTAATTTAGAGATAACATTAATTCAGTAATACATACTTTCTATTGACTAAAAGTTTTTGTTTGTTTAATAGAAGTATTTATATAATTATTTAGGGGGTTCAAGTCGACGTTATCTACAACGAATTTGAAAAAGCGTTTGATAAAGTCGATCATGCCAGACTCATTCTGAAACTAGACATTTCGGGTTATCGGATATCCCGTACGCTTTTCGAGTTACCTTCAGAGAGGAAACAATATGTGAAATACGACTCCCAAACGTCGTATACATACAATACACCTTCCGGTATTCCGCAGGGATCAAATTTAGGACCTTTATTATTTATTTTATTTATAAATGATATTCATAGTGTCCTTCAATGTAAATTCTCACTTTTCGCAGACGATTTAAAAATATTTCGATCTATTACTTCAGTGGAAGATGCCCTTTCGTTGCAGCTGGACATTGATTCTTGCACGATTGGTCAATACTAAATCGTCTTCCATTAAGTATTGAAAGTGTCAACAATGACATTTTCTGTGATCAAAAGAGCCCATCATATTTAATTACAGTCTTGGAGCGTAACTCTCTAAGCAATCGTCTGTTAAAGATCTAAAATTTTGTTTGATTCTGCTAAAATTTAGTTTACGTATCGGACGTGTGTATGAGATCGTCAAGAATGTTGGGCTTCGTCTTGAGAAATTCTCACCACATACGTAGCACCTTAGTCATACGAGTGCTATACGATGCATTGGTCCGGAGCTTGCTCGAATCAAGTTCCATTATATGGGCGCCTTATGACGCCTCGAATTCCCTCAGATTAGAGAAGATACAGAAGAAATTTCTTAGGTATCTCTACATGAGGGAGTTTGGATTCTACCGAAGTTTATACCCCAGCGCATGGGTGCAGGGTTGCCTGGGGTATATAACCCTTGAGAAAAGAAGATCGATTTATTTGGCAAAGCACTTCTTCAAGCTATTGGTTGGCGCAATACATAACCCCCTTGTACTGTGCGAGTTAACCGTCCTTATATACACTCTCACTACCATCGAACCGTTCACGTGTGTTTTTCTTCCGCCGCGAGAGGACACAGGCTCACTCAAAACTCGGCAGCCGTAGAGCTATTATTACTTTGCTCAACCATTTACGAATATGTGGATATATTCGATGTCAAATATAGCCGTTTCTGTTGATATCCTATATGAAATTTTTTTATAATTCTTTCTTCAATTCTATTGTAATATATGTTGTCGTTGTGTCATTTATTATTCTCATGTATTATTATGTGTTATGCGTGATTGCGAACTGGGTCATTCTGTAATGCCAATCACGCATTGTCTTTAAATAAATAAATAAAAAAAAAATAAATAAATAAATATAATTTGATATTTACTAGATTACCCTTTTGTATAAAATTAAGCTTTAAGGTATGAAATATATACAAAAGAATTATTAAATTTAAATGTAGGATTAAAAATATAATTGCTTAAAAGCTTAAAATATTCACAGTGTTATTTTGCGTAAAAATAGTGTAATCTAATATAATTATAATCGAAAAATAATTATTTTGATTAAAAAAGCTCTTATTCTGATATAAGCTTAAAATTATATAAAATCGTGTCTATTCGATTAAGACACTAAACAAATCATCCGTGGTTTCGTTGCAATAATGCTCTTAGGTCAATTAGCTAGATCACGATATGGATTACAATTAGATTAACGATATGCGTAAGTTAATAGCCTTAGGTACTCGGATTTTAGTATCGATAAATTGCGGATTTAATGTGCGCTTAAACGAATTATATTATTATAGCCCGCTTATATACTACACATGATTAGAAACGCAGCTTGACTTCATAAGCTACTCGATACATCACCTTTGACCCCAAAGTCACGATGGATACAAAAAAAATATATAGAAAATGGTTCTAATCTCATTACAAATGGATTGTTTGACATTTTGCGACGTATTTTGAGTTGTGATGGATGTAAGTGGTAGATAAAACACTTGTGCGACTTCCTCAATTGACAATTAAAGGGACTTTTTCCAATGAACGATATAATTGAGAGCGTTGATAAAGTACTGGAGAACTCGTCAAGTGAATTAGTCACATTATCTGAGCCATAATGCGTTCGTGCACACGTGGCAGATGACAATAAACAGCAACAACAGCAAAAACATCAAACATCGATTAATTTGACTGAATCGATATTGATTATGAATTATTATTAAATTTATTATTTATTATTATTTTTAATAACGAACTGATTATGCTCGATTAAACGGGGTAAACTAAATGAACAAACAGGATGTCAGCGATGGTCCTTGAGCTTTCGGTGACCGCAAAACGATGACCCGTCTGAATTTTAAAAATATTGTGATCGCGAGTTTCGAATTAGTATAATTAGTTTTATTGATTAAGTAATATATTTTGACCATAAAATTATATGAATTTATGGTCACCCCGGATTGCAAGAAAGCACCTATAGTCTAATAAAGTGGCGGCCTACGCTCAATAAAACAACAACAGTAACACCAAGCTGGCGGCAATAAGTCAACCCGTTATTCCCTTTATTAATTCGGACTAGGTATTTCCGTTTGGTCTAATTTGAACTAGTTCAACAACACACATTCATAATATTCTCAAGCCTTTATTAACTCACGACTGCTTAGAAATAATTAATAACGGCGATAATATCCTGTTTTGTCGACAAAAACGTTGGAAACAATGGCGGAGTCCAATCATAAAGTCATAGAAGGTATAGGGAACCAGATGGATAGGTAGCTCTAAATATCTACACACTAACCATAACTCAAAAAAAATCAATTCTGAGCAACGATCCCAAATAGCCTCTGTATTACCAGACATAATCTTCTGTGACTACTCACAATTTCTAAAAATTAAAAAAAAATCTTAATAGGTCGATGTTTATCTAACATGGATGGAGGAAAAATATAATCTTTTTAAGAAGCTAAACGCGTTACCGTAAATCGCGTTTCAGAAGTGCTGCGTATGAATTCTAATATACCGTACCAAATACTAGAAATGAAATAAATATCAGTTCGGATCTCGCCCCGAGTTATTTTCTATAACCTAAACTATACAAAGTTATGAGTAAACTTAACATTCCACAAAAGCTAATTCCACACAACTAATTAGGCTTTGAATATCAGATGCTAATTGCTTGTTTAATCTAAGTTCTGAGATACCACAGTTTAAGACAGGGTGATGTTCTAGTGTGATTGTAATCGAACATCTCCAGAAGGCATAAAAAAGAAACCAGCGTGGAGATTCCGGTGTCATCTTTAACAAATCGGCACAGTTTCTTGTCTGAGCGGACGATATAGACATTATGAACAGATATGAGACAGCCCTCTAGGAAGCATGTCATCAAACGACAATGAGCATGGGACTGAAGAACAAAGAGACTAAAGCAAAGTACATACAGGAAAAGTCCTTCGAAAGTATAGCTTCGAAGCCGTTCAGGAATTTCCATTTCCCAGCTTATTATAGACAAATATTGGCTGGCGAACCTTGGAGTTCAAAAACATTTATGTTCAAGATTTCTACGAAGGAAGATCTAAATCAATCTCTAAATGACCCTTATATGGCCCGTTCTAACAAACGGATCTGAATGCTTACAAATCAAGATTAGCTACAAACAGATATCTTAGAAAGAAGGATTCTGAGACGGATATTTCGAGTTATATTTATATATATATGAAGTTGCTACCATTGTTGCAGTTATTCCACGAAGTACGAGATAGATTACCAAAATCATCAAATGGGGGCATCCCTTTCAACAAAATGATCAACAACGCCCCCCCCCCCTCTGCCCCCGGCGGTCGTAACGTTAAGATGTAAGATATAGTCGCCATCTTGTTGCGCTACACACGGATGCTGCCATGACGACTCTGGATTTATCCTCTAGTCTTCCCTATGCCAAACCACATCGACTAACCAGTTAACAGGGAAGCTGGCCACTATAATAGCTGACGTACTACCTGCAGGCTATGCCTCAGAATCCTCGACACAGCACCGTGGACTATTACGATGTAACAAGGGCCCTCACCCGGCTTCTCGTCGGGATCATAGAAGGAGTACTCTTCTGCAAATACCCTTAGCACTAGACCGTCAGGAGTGCCGTCACTGCCATAGACCACCAAGCAGAGAGTACCGGGGGCTGCAAGCGCCACGCGCATTTCTTTCATAATGTGTTTAACCTAAAAGCTGTCTATAAATGTTTTTCTTCAATAAATTTGTCATAGTGGTTACTATAAACGGTGCGAATATAAAGACTCACCATGGCCCAAGTCACGAATGCTTCTGTAATATTTTACCACTTTTACCAAACCTTTACAGGAGTATCCCCACAATAAAAAGTCCAATGACTTCGGTCTAACTCTTAGGAACGGGCAGGGATTATTCCTAAGATTGTGTAAATTTGCAATCTTCACTAAAGTCCTCCCGACTGTGTGGTAAAACAGATTTTTGCAGTAAATTCAATCCACTGTACTATCAGAAAATAATGGTCCATTTTTATTTTCCGTCATGTTTATTATATACATGTTTTAATTATTTTTTTATAAGACGTTCGCGTATTTCGCTCCGTTGATTGATGTAGTCGCCATCTTGTTGCGCTATACACGGATGCCGCCATGACGACTGTAGATATATCCTCTTCTCTATGCCAAACCACATGGACTAACCAACTAAATGACATGCTGTCACATGGAGCTGGCCTCTCGTCGCGATCATTGGAGGAATACTTCTCTTGGCACTAGACCGCCAGGAGTGCCGTCACTGCCAGAGATCATGCGCATTTTTTTCATAGCGTGTTTAACCTAAAGCCGTCTATAAATATTGTTCGACGACGAGGAATGGCGTATCATGTCTCTAGAAAGCAGGGTAACCAGAAAAAGGATATGACCAAGAAGCCTTCCTGTCTCCGGAGGAATGGAAAAGCAAGGCTAAGATGGCGGACTGTATACAGAGGGATGTTGAGTCTTTGGGCCGTGGCTGTGACATCAGGAGTTGGATAATTGTGCCGGATAAGACAAAACCCTTATACTGTGGTAGTTTTACAAAGATTGAAAAAAGGATAATATTTATCTAACCAAATAATTCTATATTTTTTTTCAAATCTTATAGCATCTGTACAATATATTGATCTTCTCACCCTGATCAAATTCTGAACTAATTGTATTCTAATCGCAATCTCGTCATCAGGGCTCACTTTTGAATTAACGATTGTGCCTAGCTATATTTAGTAAAAGATCACAGCATTGGTTTTATTTACATATTTATACCTTAGGTTTCATTATTATTGTTTACAGGATCAAAATTTCTAGGTTACTATTCGAAAATCACAGATAAATACATTTTTCGCAGAATATTTGCATCGTTTAGCCGCTTCTAGGTATCGAATGCACTTTCTGTACACGTCTCGAGCTGCACTTGCCTCTACAGCTTTAGTAATTTAGTAAATTACATTTGATTGCCAATACAGTGTGTACTTAAAGTGTGTTACCGGTTCGCCGGAGCTCGCACTCTGCAAGATCGGCCTTAGGAATAACGCCTGGAACGTTTTTATTTTCACCCCATGCTTACGCCACCATATAATCATCCCATAATAAATTTATTAAAATCGTAATGAATGATAAAAAAAAAATGGTGTATTTACGAATTCGCCACGCTTTACGATTAATCTAATTTATGCTTGTAAAACGTCACTTGCGCACATGAACAGCTCAATATTAATATTTCAACGTTGGGTCATATTAATAGTTGCCGATAAAAAAGTATTAAAACATTAATCATGAATATGTAGTGCGATTATTTAAATTTCGTAAAAAAAAAAATATGGGACAATTATTGAATTATCCACGGTGTAATTTCGCGAACACCATGTACATGCTATAACAGCGAATTTAACGAATTGTTGGAATTAATGATTGCGTACGTGTACTGTGGGTAATTTATTGGAATTTAAAAACATTGCCCATTATGTAATGTGGTTCAGTGGTGCTTTTTTTCGCGCAGAAGAAAAAGTGAAAAATTTATGGCGATTCTTTTTTTCAGATGCTAAAAAAGTGTCGGTAGTGTACACAAGTGAACAATGTACGGGTTTTTATAGCGCAGAATAATTATCGCAATTATGTTCCCATAACAATTTATGTGTAGTGGAGTAAAAATGCTTTTAACAGCCGGTAGCAGTTTAATTTTATGTTTGTTCTTATTCACGGCGAGGATTATGTGTATTTAAACAAAATATTTTTGATTCTCAACGTACTAATTAGTGGAGTACGGTGGCGTTGATGTTGGGTGTGCTGAATGTGGAAAAAAAATACAGTTATTTTTTAAACAAAATCGCAAAAAAAAAGAATATAATTATTGTATAAATTATAATAAAATTCATTAAATAAAAACTGATTTTTTTTTATACTTTTTTCCACATTCAGCTCACCCAACATCAATACCGCCGTACGCCACTGGTACTTATTGGGTTGTTCGGAAAGTCATTTCGTTTTTTCCCAACAGAGGACTTTCAGAAAAGCAGCATTTTCTGCATATTTTACTTTTTAACTATCGAAAAGGTAAAAATGCTGTTCAAGCAAGAAAAAAGGTATGGAGAATATTCCAAAATTTCAATCCGGAAATTTTGATGTTGAAGATGCACCACGTTCTGGAAGGCCAGTTGAAGCTGATGAAGACACACTAAGAACATTAATTGATGCAAACTGGCGAATAACAACTCGTGAGATCGCTGAGAGTTTAAATTTATCGAATTTGACGGTTTATGATCATTTGTAACGCCTAGATTTAACCTCAAAGCTCGACATATGGGTTCTTCATGTTCTTATGGAAAGAAATTTGTCGCGTTGACGTCTGTGATTTACTTCTAAAACGTCAAGAAAATAATCTATATTTGAAGCGCATCATCACTGGGGACAAGAAATAGGTTGTCTACAACAATGTTAAACTGGCTCAAAGCACTCGAATCGATATTTTCATCAAAAAAAGATGATGCTATCTGTTTTTTTAGCTTCTACTGGACAACACAACAATCAATTCTGAAGTGTACTGTCATCAGCTGGACAAATTGAATGATTCACTTAAACAGAAAAGGTCAAAATTGATTAAGAGAAAAGGTGTAGTTTTCCAACAAGATAATGGGGAACCATACAAGTTCCTTAACTCGCAAAAAGCTTTAAAGCTTGGATGGGATATATTCCCACATTCACCATATTCTTCAGATTTAGTACCTTCTAATTATTATTTGTCTCTACATTTTTGTAGATGGTAAACCCTTTCTTTAAATGAGGAGGTCAGTGGATCAAGTTGATCAGTTTTTTGCCAGTAAAAACCAAAAAAATTGCCAGAAAGATAGCAAAAGGTATTGGACCAGAATGGACAATATATAATTCGATAAAATATTTATACAATATAAGAAAATCGTCTTTCATTTTCATAAATCATACTGACCTACAATAATCTTACTTAGATTTAAGTGCTTCTTACTTCTTATTTTCAGCATTCTCATTTTGTTTTACCCTGCTGCACAATTTACCTTACTCATTCCTACCCTCCGACCTGCTTGGCCATGGCTCTACCTTTAAGCCCCTCAATAAGAATTTGTCAGGTCAACGTAGAAGGGCTAACTGCTGCAAAATCAGATTACCACTCCAGATTGAAGACGGAACAAAGCATGAATATCATCGTATGGTCCCTGCAGGGTTCCTCACCGCAGGGCCAGTGTGCCCTGGGGAGGAAGACCCTAACCTGTTGACTTACTAATAATTGCTTAGGACTTATAGCATGCTTATAATTAATCACGTCCAGGTCTGTAGAATTGCATGCTTTAGAGTAACCACGTAGAGGTATCTAAAAACAATTCTTTGTATCTCTGTCACCAGTAGTTGGTGTAGAGATGCGACTATCCCGGGCTAGGTTGGCCCGGCTCCCTAGCCATTTAAAGGCAAATGCCGGAATAGTTTGTTGAGCCGTTTCCTATCACATTTCCGCTTCCTACAAACTCGCTCCGTCCTTTCAGTTTCCAGGCCGTAGCGGCAACGAGGAAACTCGTTCGGATGGAGGCAATGCTGCACCCGGTGGCTGTTTTAGACTATCGCTAAGGCGTGCAATGTTGGCCTGCCGACCCAAAGAGGGACTTGCCACTCCGTAATGCTAGTGGGTCAACCTGCACCTGGATTACGTAGCCAACTAATGTTGTTTTTGGTGTGCTCCGAAATGTCGAAGGAAACTCCAACAACGACGAGCGCGCGAAGAATGGTAAAGTAAAAGCCATACGAAATCATCATCATAAAAATAACGAAATTACTTTCTGAACAACACGATAGATGGTCCGTATTTAACGTGATCAGCCACTTTAATATGGCAACATGCACTTTTATTCAAATAATCGTATTAAAAATTAATTAACGTAATTACGCTAATGATTATTAATCAAGTATGATTGAAAATTAATTGCAATCCATTCGAATTATCACTAACTGGGGTGGATCGATTCGCTACCGGCGTTCAGGATCAAGACGATTGCGATCCTAGATAAGATGATTCGTACATTTTTTTTTGCGAGCTCAATTTTGATTAGCTCCATACAAATCTATGAACGCATGACTTGAAATTTGAATAAGCCGATACACTATAGGATTTAATTAGAAAATTTTAATGTTTTACACTCTTTTATTCCATAATGGATGAGTAATGATTTTTTAACCGCGATCAAGGCCAATATAAAATATACTGGATTTTTTTTCCAAGCATCTCTGACGTCATTCTAATGGAGGTAAGTGAATTCTAATTGCAATGAAAATCGATAATTTAATTCCTCAAAATCGGCGGTCCTGTCTCGTCGTCGGATTTGCGGCCAACGCAAACACACCGTCGGCTATTATTGTTGGCGGTAGGAGTTTGTTATATACATACATATATATTTTTTTAGCTGAAAAATGGCCGAAATAAAAGAAGAAAAGCAGAAAACACAAAGTGAGCACTAATCTCTCTTTGGTAGCGGGGCCCGCAGCGTTCTCTGTCCGCAGAAATAATTTAATCCACCTCTGCCTATGTACAAAAGGGTACCCCAGGTGCTCCGGATCCGGGAGATTTCAAAATAACGACAATTTGTGAGAGATGTAAATTATGAATTTTGTACCGGATTTTATTTATGTCGAAAAATTCGCACACGTTATTTGCGTGCGTAATTTATAATGTGCTCCAGCACGCGGAAAATTGCGCAGCGTTTGTCCAATGCGTTGCAAAAAAATCAAATGGCGATTTGCTTTGAAAATTTCTACATATTTTTTTTAAATAATTTAAAAATATTTGAGTGACCTTTTAAATAACCTACCTTATTTTTTTAATTGATTTTTTTCAAATAACTCTTTTAATATTAATTCTACATGTCACAAACTTTTTGTATTTGTCTAAAAATGACTAAAGAATATATACTATAAATAATCAATGACCTTTATTTTTTGCAATTATAAAATATAAATAAAAACAATATGCGTTTATATTCGTTCCGTACCGAATGCGAGAGAGGGAAAAAACCGCGCATGTGCAAGTGCGAGTGAAACAGCATACGTGTCAGAGTGGGGGCGAACTCCGCAGCGCGCACGGCTCAGTTGCGACGGGCCGATACTCTGTGTGCACTTCACTTCCGCGTCGCTTTAATTAGTAGAAAAGTTCAAAATTTGATCAATATTTTAGACTTTTCTACTAAAATATATTATGAATAACTATTTTTATTTATAAAATAATCCATATTTTTAAATGTCAATATTTCATACAATATCATCGGCTAGAGCCATTGGCTTCGAGCCGCCGTGACGGATCGGTTAACCAAGCCGTGCCGATATGGTGTATTGGATAACCTATTTTTTTTATTTTTTTCGAATAAATCTTTTAATATAAATCCTACATGTCACAAATATTTTGTATCTACCTAAAACTATCTACAGAATAAACATTTTAAATAATCACTGTCCTTTATTGTTTTTTTGCAATTGAGAAAAAAATTAATAACAACAATATTCACTGCTCTTGCCACGCGCAAGATGTTTTCTCGCTCGCATCCAGTACGATGTGCCGAGTGCGAGTGAAACATGCTAGTGACATGTATTATTGATACATGATTAGTTAAACAATTAAAAATATTGACCAATTTATTCAGCATATCATGAATGAAGAATTCGTTAATATCTTGACTACAAATTCTTGGGGTCCCTGAGCGACCCCTTTCGGATGACGCGGATGTTTTAGAGGCAAATAGATTAAGCATTTATTTATGTTTAACTTTTGTAATATTTCAAAATTTAGAATCTCATAATTAAATTATGATAACATCAACGGTTATGGACCATTGTGACAATTGTGCCTTTATAGTATTTTATTTGTTCTACGGTGGATATTGATCCTTAAATACGATACTTTTCATTTTCATTTTCACTTTACATTTTGACTCCTCCTCTATTCACGGTGTATCAAAGATACCCAAACTTCTCTATGTAATATTTTTTTTTATTCATAATTAACTGTCGCTCTATTCTATGGAAAGCTTCGATGTAGAATCGCTATTTTTAATCTTTAATTATTTTTATATTATATACGTACTTGAATATTTGGGATTGTACTGTATTTTTTTTACTAGACAGTCGACGGATAAATAAGGCGTTTTGTAGCAAAGTTTTTCAACAGACGGACGTCTCTGACGGAAGGTTCTTAATTATTTACGTATATTCGTGGGAGGAGTTGATAACCTCACAAATTAAGAGGCTACTGGGTACCTGCGAAGACCACAACACTCATTTAGCCCAAAGCCCTCGGCAACGATCGAATGCGATCTCGTGTTGCCAATGCAGCCCGCCCGCCACCCCGCCACCCTACCACCATCCATCACTGCGCCACCTGTCACCATTTACACCGTCATCCCCCACGGCACATTCATTTCGCGAGCTGCAAGGAATCGGCGATCAAGCCGCTTAAGTGGCGCTCGACGCCAGAGCGCCGGGCTCCAATTTCAGGCAGGGGCTCAATATCAGGCATAGCTGCGAGCTACACTACCACCTCGGTGTTTAGTTATTACCGAGCCATCAGAAACAATGAGCTGCTGGGTGTTTGTTATCGGCTCCAATTTCCCGAGTTAAACCCGTCGGCCTAATGCCAGAGCATCCGCTCTCATTTGCATACCTGAGCCTTGGTGCGCTCCGGAAAAACGCGACTTTGTGAAATATGGCCGACGAAAAAATTGGACGGTCGGGTAGACGAGGAGGGGGTTAAATTGCACTCGAGTGATGGATCACCATCAGAAGTAGCAATTTTTTTACTAGTTTTCAAATGCATTATAAGTGTGAGCACAATTGGGAAACGTGTTATTCCGAGTCATAAATTATTGTGTCGAAATATGTCACATGTGACCCGCTTTTCTAATTAGATGAGGATCGGGTTTCTATGAAAAATAAAACGCGACTCGTTGACGCTGTTAGTTCGACGTTATCAGTCAGATGTTCGATAACGCTATGACCCCGATTTTTTAATATACGTATATTTATTTCATATCATTAACACGGTTCTCATAAGTTTTTAGATTGGGTGGCGGTTATTCCGCCATTAACAGTATGAATATATCCCATAATAATGAGTGACATAAAGCGTCCCTAGCGGGATCAAGTGGCGTCATCCCCTTCAACAAAACTATTATCAGCGCCAATACCAAGGCGTCCCGCGGGCTGCCAACCCTTATCTCTCTCTGCCCCCAGCAGTCAGGGCGTTAAGACGTTACCGCATTTCGTTCCGTCGTAACATGTGGTCGCCATCTTGTTGCGCTACACGCGGATGTCGCCATGACGACTCTGGATATATCCTTCCCCATAGCAAACCACACTGACTAATCATTTACCAGACACTATAATCGCTGACCACTATAATCGCTGACGTTCTGGCTGCAGACTCTGCCTCAGCATCAACCGAGTGATTCTCTGTCACATGGTCCCTCAGCCGACCTCGGAAGCAAAAGAAAAGGCTCGCCATGATCCTAGTCACGAATCCTACAGTAATATTTAACCACGTTTATCAAACTTTTACAAATACATAGTTACAGGACTTATTTGGTAATCCTTAGGATTCGTTTGCAATCTGTAATAATAATAAGTATTATAATATGCATATATATGTCATCATCATCATTTGTTAGCCACAAGTCTCTATCTCACAGAGGGCATGGTCCTTAGCGAACTCTCAAATGGCAGTCGAGGCCAAAGGAACCTGAGTCTCACACGTGGCGTGAGGGCTACCCTTTCGTGGCCGTACCGCGGGGACCCAAGCCGTCTTGGTATGCGGTTTTTTGTAAAGAGTTTCCCTCTCTTGGCCATTGCTGGCATTGGACGTACATCTTCTACCTTGTCGGTATCGGATTATACCCTCTCGACTGTGTCCAGGCGAGTAGGAGGGGGTTTGTCTCGATATTCGTTTATTCTGATCTCTAGGGCTTATAACGAAAGTAGCGAGCGACCATACACAGGCAATATATAGATATACAAAGGCATACATATGCACATCTGCCCAAAACGATTCTATAATAATATATACAAAATGCTGTATATTATATTTAAATTAAAGAAACATATAAACAATGATTTTCAACAAAGATGTAGTTGACACTGATTCTGTATTTTGTTGTAATCCAGTAATTGAACACTCAGTGGCGCGCCGAGAGTATACGGCGCCTGTGTGCAGAACTACAATTTTCGTCTTTGTACGTCTCGTTGAGAATACAAACTACGAGCAATTAATTAAATAAATAATATATAATTTAATGTCGATTTTAGAAATGTAATTCATTAAATCATTATTTAACATTTTCAAATATTTCCCTCTTGGCGCCAAGTCGCCTGTGTGTGCAACACAATCTAGCTATAAGGCGCGCTCTTGTGAACATTGAATGATTTTATTATTTTTTATTTAGTTTATTGTATCCAAATATCTCAGTGCAATGGGTCCACCTCCTCGTTATGCTAGAGGCAAGTACGGGCTTGAGCCGTCGAGGGCCACTCTAGAGCAAACTGGCTTCGGAAAGCCCCTGTAAGTTGACCTGCCAGGCTGGTCACTGTGGGTTCGGAAACTAACGGACTCCTTCGACGAGGATCCCTAAACGGGTGACCCTGATCTACCATTCGTAAGTGATGCGCAATGGATCCCCCAGTCAGTTTAAGAGTTCAGATGATGAAAGGTCAAGCTAAGTCTGAAGCAACGGCAATGTTGAGAGCATAGCACGGCGGCTGAGGTTGCATCTCAACACCATTCTGTTCTTTCGCCAGCTTTACAGTGCTGGGCGTAAGGATAGCGGAGAGGGTATCGATCCCTCATTCTCTGATGTGAAACCAAAGCTTCTTGCAAGTGTAGTGGCGGATCGGGTCGCTCCCAACCTTACTCGGTCTTCCTTCGTCGCTGGTTCACCAAGTCAGCCTCCGCATGGGGTGAGTTTGATGTGTACAAGTTAAAGCCCTCTTTATGTATCCAAATATATAATTCTTTAGCTCACATTGTAATTTGAATATTTAAAAACCATATATCCATGGTTCTCTATGTGGGGAATCATGTACATGGTCATGTTTCTCAGAAATGATGGATAGAATAGGTAAAAAATAATAATAATAACAAAAATAATGATATTTAATCACTTCACGATTAAAAAAAATGTAATTTGAAAGCTCATTCAATATTTAGAAGCGCACGTGCGCGTGCGCATCCACACTACAGCTTGCTAAAATACGTGCATTGGATGTTTAAAACAAGGAAACCATGACTAATACCCATAATATTATTACATTAGATTCCCATGGTGTATTTGAACGGCACGTCCGTAATATAAACAGCATTAAAAAGCGTTGAGCTAAGGTCACGACGCCACATTGATCTCGAATCACGGATTGACACGAGCCGGCGCGTACAATTCGGCACCGACCGCCGATTGATCCATTGATCGCCCCGACAAATGACAGGTCGGGACAAATGACACGTGACATCACCGGGGCCCCGGTAATTGCAACAATGGACTGTTTGAGAGACGTCTCCATCCTTTCATTCGCAATTTACTCCGGCAGATCCACCGAATGACAGGCGTTACCTTTCGACGACGCAAAAAAAGTCGACGTTTCGAATCGATCCCCCCCCCCCCGCTCGCCCGTCGCCCCGCTCGGCCACCCTCTGCTCACCCACCGGTCACGACGTCAGCGGACATCTACGAGCTGATGACAAAAAATGGTTCGGTATCTTCAGCTGCTGTAATCGCCTGAGCGAGCAGTCAACTGGTAATTTAATCTTCTGCGAAACAATTATCGTTTTGTGCCACACGATCGCGTCCAGCGTCTTCATCTCGGAGCATGGAATTATTGCGCATGGGATCCCAGTCAAAATAGCACGATTGTTGTTCGAAAATTGCTCATTTGAATTTAAAGGCGGCGTGTAAAAAAATATTTAAAAAAGCAAGGTCAATGGCGATGATTCGCGTGAATAAGTAAAATCAGTAGCGGCAGTGGAATCGGTAGTCTGAGCAAGTTCATTGAATTTTTAATAAAAAAAACTGTTTTTAATTAAATCAGTATTATATGGTATCATTATAAGTCAATAGTTCTGTTTATACTTATTTAAATAAATATAGTATTTTTAAACCTATTGTCTTGTATCTTGTAAGTCAGAGGATTAATCCACATAAAAGCTAGCTAGTTTTTTTTATTTCTGCTACCTTATACAAATCACAGCTTACCTACATGGCATATTGATTTGACGCATCTAGCAATTACCTTCTTTGTTTGTTCTAATATCTCGCATACCTCAATTCTTTATCAATATCTTGAGAATTTTTAAAAACAATAATAGTTATTCATGACATGCTTCATAATTTGGTCGATATTTTGTATTTTTAAACTAATTAATATGACGCGTAAATGCCAAAGCCCTCGGCGATGTTTCGCCGCAGACTGATGTCTCGCAGCACATGTCATTCGCACGTTTCACTTGCACTCGGCACATCGTAATGGATGCGAGCGAGAAAAAACATCGCTTGCGTGGCAATAGCAGCGAATATAGCTGTTTTAATATTTTTGGTAATTGCATACATTAAAGGACTATGATTATTTATAATATTTATTCTTTAGGCTTTGTTTTTAGACAAATACAAGAAGCTTGTGTTGTGCTGTCCAGTATTTTTTGACCCTATCAGCACAGCTAAAAAAAATACTGGACTATAATGGTTTAATCCTACCTTAATTTCGTTATAAAAAGAGACTGTCACACAATTACGGCCTGTATTTAATATAATATTGTGGTAAATCATGAGAAAACCCTTCAAAACCGAAAAAATGAATTTAAAATAGTAAAAAAACAAGTTTTTTATTTCAAGATAAGTGGACGATGATATATTGATAGCCACCTTGCGAAGAAGAAATGGCTAGAAACTGGAACTCGAGATCAATAATACCAAGCTGATGATAGTCGATAGAAGCTATCAGAAATTCAGATCTGTTAATCTCCCGGATTTGGAAAGGGTTAAAGAACTTTTATATCTTGGATCCCCACTTACGAGTAAGGGAAATTTAAGACCAGACATAATAAAGCATATTAGGAAGGCTAAACAAGTCTGGTATTCTTCATTTTTACATATGGAGGTATAAAGGAAAATATGAAGATAAAGAACTGACGACGTCGGCGCTGGCGCTGGTGATGAATCACTAAACGTAAAAACGTGTCTGTCCTTTATGAAATGGAGAGCAAAAAGGATGACAGACAGCTATATTACTTTTTCTAGAGATACAACTCGCTTGAAGAAACGATATCCTGGAAAAACTTACGTGATTGGTATCCTGTAAGGATGAAGGACAGGAGGCAGGATACCCATCCGCTGAAGCGACCAAGTGAAGATCGCCACGGCCTTCTTCGTAGTAGCTGCTATGCTAGATGTGGAATGCATAGGATGCTGGAGAGCTACAACGAAGAATATCCGGGTCAAGATGATAATGCTCAGACATGAGGGTGCCGACTTACGAAGAAGAATAATATTATATAATCTAGACTACCAGTGTCCTCCGATTACCAAAACAAAAGTCTTTCATATTGTTCTCTCCTTTTTTCAGCACGTGTTTAAAGATATTAAAAAAATATGATTAAACAAAATGATTCTATGTCTCTCTGCTACTGGAAACATCAGTTTGGGACAACAATCTGTTTTGTTTTTAGAGCAAGAGTCATTCAATTCTGTTTGACGTACTGGAATATGTTGGGGCGATCGATACTCATTAACTGAGTGTAATTCGCAAAGTATAACCGTGGCCCACGTTCAAAATTGAACCCAGAGGATAGCCTAAGACAATAAGCTAGTATAGCTAAGCACGTTCTTTATATTAACCGATTCTCTCGGCTCGATCTTGCGTCCGCATGGACACACAAAAGCACGTACCGACGCCCGTGTTACCCGCCAAACCGGAAAAGGGCGCTATCTCTCCCATATGCAAATTTCATCAAAATCATTTGGCCCGGGTCACGTCCTCCAGTTATAGTTTTTCTCGTCGTTTGTGTATTGCCGGTGTTGTTTAAGGATGCGAGTGGGCCGCATGTGGCCCCACCCCACCAGCGCCCCCACGTCGACCCGGGTATACCATATGCAAAAGTGTTTCCATCAGCAGTTTCCATCGCGGACGCCGGTTCGGGAACGGCGGCTCTCGGTGCATTGCTCATTTTTGCCGATGCATTGTGAATAGAGAGTATTGGATATTGTAAAAACTTCAAACGGGAACAATCCCGGTAAGTGTAGCCAGAAGTGGCACCGGCATACTGCAAATATTTTGGTGTGGAGCAGCGTCGCGGACATAATGGAAATGCGCTCGGCTAAATTGTATCAAACGAAAATATTTACGTTTGAATCTGCGTGTGTGTGTGGGGGTGAGGGGAGGGGACGGGCGCTTTATTTGTAGGATGTGTGTTATTGCAGTAAATGGATGGTAATCGGAAATTGCTGAATAATGGCAATATTTGTATAATCAGAGTTATACCGTGTATGCAGAGTCAATGCCATTGTGATAGCTTTAGTTATAAAACAAAGAACGTCAATCAAATAATTGCATGATTAATATTTTGAATCAATGATTTAATGATAGTGACCCATGATTCGATGCCAGTCCCTCCGAAACGCCTTCTAACTAGGAGGGCACTTCGTCATCTCCTCTGATCTTGAGCTTCCTTCGTTCAACTGCTCACAGCAGAGATACGTCCACCTCAACCCTGTAGCCAGGGTTGTGATAGTTGGCCTTCTAGGCTCTTCTAAAATGGGCCAGGTCTCAATCCATGAGCTAAGAGTTAAGTTGTCGTGCATGTTGGATGCTGTCATTACACCACTGAGTTGAAGGACGGCGCACATTTCTTCGGTCTGTCCCTGATCTCCAAACCATGACCTTCCGGATCGCTGGTCTGGACAAGTTAAACATAAGCGTTCGACTTATTCTCGATTGAAATGAGTTTTGCCTCATTGATAAGGACAAAGTTTAGCCCTCATACAAAAGATTGTTGATAACACAGCATACAGCTTGCAATTTTTTGACTAGGTTTTAAGTAGAGTTGCATAATACTAGATCTTTTAGCTCTAATTTAAGAGTCGCTTTGATAATTTTCATGATACGAGTCACTTGAAAAATTGCTAGTTTTTAAAAGTCTCTAACCTTTTTTAAAACTGAGATCATGGGTGAATTTCTAACCCGTTTAAGGCTAGCGGTGAGTTTCAATGATGTGGCGTCCTGCTGTACACAGTACAACTACTTCAGCCTTGGTATTTCTTTCCTCCAAGGACAAAACAGCTTGTTAACCAATAACCTTTTCGGTGGCTGGCTGTCCTGTATCCTTGACACATAACCGGCCTACTGGAGTCAAGCCACTCTCATGACATCTGCGACTGGTATATCCCTGTATATTTGGTACAGCTCCTCATTGCATCGAACACATCTAATATAGTTTCAAATATCAGTCTCAGAATTCTTCTCTCCAGGATATCCAGTTGTATCTCATCCTGCTTTGTCAGAGCCTAACATTCAGACCTGTGCGTTAGGACAGGTCTGTGTGTCTTTGGTCTTCATTGAGAGAAGTCTCGACCAAGTCCAAAGTAGCACCAGTTTGCTAGCATGCTTCGTCCTCGGACTTAGACCTTAGACATAGACAAGAAGGCGAAGGACGGATACATATGAGATGCCATTATAGTGTGTTGCTAGGAATGGTTTTGAGATCTGAAGGATTGGATTAGAGCAAATCATAGACGGGCTTCATAGAAGCTTTGAATATAATTTTAAATCAACAGTAGATCAATAAAATGAAACATAAAAATCTTCGAATTTTTGAATTTGTATAACTTTATTTGACAAGTATTCATCGTCGATGTCTCATCATCATCATAGACACAACAGCCTCATTGTAGAGCCTTGGCTTCATGCAACACCCTTCTCCATTTTATTCGGTCTGCCGCTATGTCGCTCCATTTTCTGGTGAGTTTCAATAATGTAGTATCCCTCTGTACACAGTCCAACAACCTTAGCCCTAGTCTTCCTTTTCTCCGGAAACAGGAAGGCTTATTAACCATACGTCTTTTCTGCAGCTGACTGTCCCGCATCCTTAACACGTGACCGGCCCACCGGAGTCTAGCCAATCTAACGACACCTGTGACCGGTATATCTTTGTATAGTCGGTACAGCTACTCGTTGCTTTGGATACGCCATTCGCTATTGTCGAATACGGCTCCAAATATTCCTCTCAGAATCCCCCTCTTCAAGATATCCAGTTGTCGCTTATCTTGTTTTGTCAAAACCCAACATTCAAGGGCCATTTAGAGCTTGATTTAAGTCTTCTTTGAGTAGAATCTCGAGCGTAGATGCTGTTGAAGTCCTAAGTAGCACCGGTTAGCCAGTATGGTTCTTCTACGTACTTCCAAATTGGTTTCATTATTTTTTGTGATAAGTCTTTGTGAACAGTCTCGAAACTGCATTCATCGACTATCAAGAGTTTAAGGATTCGTCCTTGACATATGGGTATGTATTTAGTTTTAGTCCATACTAATAATATTTAGGTTATTGAATTTTAAATTTTTGAGCAACTAATATGAAAAGAGGAAACTAGACGAATTATACAATAAAAAAAACATTTGCAAATCAAATCGAACTTAAGTCAAAATCAAGGACCTAAGCTTTTTTAAATAAGAATACCTAAGAGTTTCCCATAATATAATGGTATATATTGACATATAATGATAACGTTTCTTGGTTATTACGATATTTTTTTGTGACCAAGCATTTTTTTTCAAAAAACTAAAAAAGTAGACGTTTCATAGATGTAAAAAAAAAATAAAGTGAATGTATGAAAAAGTAACAAAAACATCAGAGATAATTACCATTACATAAAGGACAATCCTGATGATTTTTTTGAATTTTGAACTCCGTGGTTAATTGTATAGATAATATTAGCTGCTAAAAAAATGTGAAAAAAAGTAATGAGTACTATAAAAAAAACTATATCATTTTTACATTACAATAAAAATTGATTAGGCATATATTTTTACATATATTAATATATAATTATTTATAATGTATTAAATATGCTATATAGAAATTATATTAATGAATTTTTTTGCATATTTTTACCATTTAAAGCCGACATTAATTCAATAAATATTACGCGACTTATAAAACATCATCTTTATGACATTTCTCAACTTCAAAACTATTAAATTTAGCACAGCCGCCATCACTACAATGTGTATCTTATCACACTGTCAGCCGAGTTGTGCGAGCCTTGCTCACAAATCACATTTTTTTAGTGCCACAAAAGCGGCATTCTAACCCATAACGTGCCAAGGGATTAACCGCGGCATTAGCCATAACAAAAATCTTTACAATGTAAAAATGCAGAGGTGCACGGCCAGCAACACGAACGCCGAAGAAGTGGAAGAAGTTGTATAAGTCATTGCTTTACAACACGTAGGAGCCATGTTCAAACATGACTTGAATAAGGTTCCACCGGTAAATTATTAGCCGGGTCTTTATCACGATTCTCTTATGTCGACCATAAACTCAGTTCATCTCCTTTATTATTTTTTGGTTCAGTTTTACTGTCCCGTTGCAGCCAGGCTCCACCTGCATTCGGTAGGAGGACCGCGGTTGAAAATTACACGGGGATTTATTGCACTCCCCACCTATGCCCGCTCGATCTTATGAATCTCTCATGAGATATTATGTTTAATCATATTTTTTTTCGGCTAACAAATCATACAGTGCTATTATTTGCAATAAGAATAAAATATCCAATTAGAGACCATTATAATAATCTGTAATCGGATAATTTAAAAATACAGTAATACTTCAAGATCACCATTATAATAATTACATGGACGCACGTGTTGATTCTGTATGGACTAACGTGTTATTTTTTTTCTAATGCTAAAACCAGCACACGCCCACAGTACGACCCATGTCGAAATTGGTCAAAATGAAATAAAAATTAAATTGATTAGTTTCTGGTTTGAACTTTTTTTCGCCATTTGAATTATGGTATAAAAAAAACCACATGAATAATGTAAGATGACCATATTTGTAGAGCCGTTTCATTACGGCCATAATATCGTGTTCGCCATAAGGAAATTGTGGATTTAGAATTATTATTTTAATTTCTTAATACTCGACGGTAAACATTTGAATTTGCATATTATTGTTTGTTTAATGGTCTCATTAAAAAAATGTGTCATGGTGCAGCTGTCGGTGGATTTGATAAAAAAATTAATACTTCGTTTTTTACACGTATCGCATTATGATCTCCATGATGTCAAAGTTCAAACCAGCTCTCTATTTCAAGAAACCGAGTTGTATCTCCATTTTTGGAAGCTCATGAATACAAAATTATTTCATAGTACGTTTTTAGAGGCGATAACAAAAACCAATTAACTAAACATTAACCACTTGAAGCGCTTATCGGCTAAAGACTGCGCTCGAAATCTATGTATTGACTCAGAGGAATAGCACAATACAGTTATAATAATTATTTAAACATCTATAAATGGTTCTCAAACACTATAAATATATGAAACACATATATTTAATACAAAAAATCATAATCTCATCCTGAATCAGTTCTCCATGATATAGATTTTTTATTTTATTTCATTAAATGACACTTCGTGACATTTATTTTTTACCAGGATCTCTTTTATTCTAACTAAATGTGTCACGCTTAATTATATTTAAAAAATAGAAATATTAGATTTTTATGGACTGTTTTAATCTTAATATTGAATCAATTATTTATTATTTCTTGATTCTTAAGCAATTATTAGACATAAAAGAAAAAATATGCCAGTTCTTAAACTAGCTGTACCGATGGGGAATAAATGGTATCCCAGGTTTTTGATTTTTCTCGAATAACACCATGACCAAATTAAAACTTGTTCTATGTAAAAAGCAGTTAAAAAATACAACGTAATTTTTTAACCTATCCGAGAAGGCGGCATGAAAGCAACTGAGTCGTCCGAAGGGGGTCTCTCAGATACTCTAAACATTTCAAGTCTTTATCAATATCTTGACTTTTTATAAAAAAAAATGATTATTCTATGAATAAAAATAGTTATTCGTAATATTCATAATTTGGTCGATATTTTGGTGTCACTCGCACTCAGCACATCGTACCGGATGCGAGACGGAGATAACAAACAATAAAGGAGAATTATAGCTTAAATTATTTATTCTTTAGGCTTTTTAGACAAATACAATAAGTTTATGACGTGATTGATTTATAATAAAGAGTTATTAGAAAAAAATCAAAAACTTGGGCTACACAATATACCCCATCGGCACGGCTAGGTTAGAAATGCAGCACTAATATATTAAATTTAGGCGCAGCTGCATCGCATAAAAATTATCAGATTTTTTGAGCCTTAGAATTGAATTTGAAACAAGATTTGAAGATTTTAAAATTTTTGAAAAAATGCATTACTTGTTTTTTACGATTTATCTAATAAATATGAAATCAGTATCTAATTAAATGTTAATCCAGGTAAATGGAATGCATTGTGATTCAGATTTAAAGGAACAATTAAGAAAGGTGCCTGAATTTTACAAATATTTATTTGCTAGGTTTAAAAATACTCCATGTTTCAAACATGGAAATGTATATTTATTAATATAAGCAGTTATTTTCAATTATGATAGCAAATAAGTTTTATATCAATTCTAGAATTACTGTCATTCGCCTTAGGTTAGTTAGTTCTGGTAACAAAATTTCTTCTGAAGTTATAAGAATAGAAGAAATGTAAAGTCTAGGATAGAAACAATAATATGAATATCGTTACTCTTGTTTTTTTCTTGTCATGGTTAAAAATAAGCTTTTTTATAAAAAGTTATTCTTAGGTTATCCTTTTTGCGGCCCAAGCAAATTAAAACTTGTTTATTAGGTCCATATTAGGCTTGATGTTTAATGTTGAGTTTGACCTCATAGTAGTAATAATGATCATTAATAAAATAACTGGTTAAAAAGCAGTTGAAATCATAAAGATAAATTTATTAAATCATTAATATTTTTTTTATTTATAATAGTCAAAGAAACTCAAGAAAATTTGAAGTTTTACCAATAGTAAGATACGATAATCTTGCGTGTTGCTTTTCAAAGTAAAAAAATGATGGCTTTTTTAAGGATAACTTTCAGGCTGAATGAATCCTCTACAAAGTGTCCGAAATATTTGTAATTTAATTACCGTTGATATTAAAGTGTGCTTGGATATTTTTAAGGATTCCGTAATATAATAAATATATCTATTGTAGATTATAATAATAATTAAATATTTCGTATCCAAGTTACTGAATTCGGTTCTGCATCCTCACGTTCTCGAGTCCAAAATCACCGAATAAAGTGTGATGTGATGCCTTTTTTTCTTTAACCCATCTGACTTACTACGAGTCTTGAAGGGGCCTGACAAACCTGACAATCACACCACAATATTTCACCACTTAAATATTTATTTTATAGCCACGAGTCATAAGTTACGTGTCAGCTGTCCACCTACGGACCGTGCGTGCTTCATCATCGTTCTAATCAGTGGCGTTTGAGCAGAAGAAACGAGACCACTCCACGTGAATGTGCTGGATACCACCATTATCGTTATCACACTCTTCAATGGACCAATTCAACGAATACATATAATACAAATGATTCGTATAAAATTGTCAAATAATAAATTAAATCATATTTGTTTTGATATATAGGTATATGTAGTTGGATAGGAAATTGTGAATAAGGTTTCATTTGGTGTACGTACAAAATCAAGGTCTTTGAAACTAGTTGGTTCAAGCTTTATTATTGTATCTATCCCGGTGGGAAGCCGGATAAAAGCTCAATTCAAACGCTAAAATAATTATGTTCATATAACTATGCACAATCCTGGGTCTATTCATAGTTGTTTCAGTGTATCGCATTTTGTTGACCATAACACATTATATAACGTATAATATTTAAAAATTAAATTTAACTATATATGGATTTTTTATATCTAAAACCAACTTCGTATTTGCGCAGATACAAGAAAAATATTATTAATATATCATTTTTATATGTTATAAATATATTTTCATATAAAATGATAACACTGGTAATATTTAAATAATGGATTTAAAGTCAATAATTTTTTCAGCTAATATATACCAGGGCTTAGAAAATTTTAGTAATGTCAGTGTTGTATTATTTAGGAAGAAAAAAGCTCATCTGTCCTTTAAGCAAAAAATAAATAGAATTATTTTAAAAGAAATCCCATTTAATAATCGGGTTATTCATGATAAATGTAAAACTTTTATTCGAGAATTGTATTAATGATTTGTGTTATACTTGAGCATTATTCTGAGTAAGGTCCAAATAATAATAGATATAAATAAAATAAATACTAACTATATTTTATCTATATTATTAAAGAGGCTATGCACATACATATTTAATTCACTGTAAATACGCTTTTTATATCGAGTGGGAATATTTTATTAAAACAAGGAAAGTGGAGTATAAATTCATTTCTTAGTCTTAGTTGGAGTTGTAAGTTCAAAATTCAATTTAACATGTTTTAAAATTAATTGGTGCATACGTCGGTTGATATGCTAGATTTATTTTTAATCATTGATGTATTTATTCTAATCTTCTTAATTTTTTATTACATATATTAATATAATTACGCCATGTAGTTGGAGTTAGAGTCAGAGTCGCATTTTTTATTGTCTCCCTAGCCTCCATAATAATATAAATATTAGTGTTATGACTTTAAGGTAACAAATAATCTATTGTTTGTTTATTTATCTTAAAAACAATTTATTAAATAACAATAATTATACATAGCTTTTAGGTTAAAAACGCTGTTAAAGGAATACGCGTGACGTGTGCTGCCCCTGGTACTCTCTGCTTGAAGATCTCTGGCAGTGACGGCACTCGTGGCGGTCTGGTGCCTGGAGTATCTGCAGAAGAGTACTCCTACAATGATCCCGAAGAGTGTCGGTGTGGTTTGCTATGGGGAAGACGAGAGGATAACCCAGAGTCGTTATGACGGCATCCGTGTGTAGCGCAACAAGATGGCGACTACATATTACGAGGAAGCGAAATGCGGGAACGACTTAACGTTTTGGCCGCCGGAAGAGAAAAGAAGCATTGGCTGGGATTTTGTTAGATAAATCTCAATTGCAGACTATAAGTCATTCATTGTTATGGGACACATTCAAATTAAAGTGCGGGAATAACGGCTACAAAGCCTACCAACAAATTGTGCTCTTTCAAGTAGATCGACCTTCTATTACTAAGAGTTGCATACTCCAGGAAGTCCCATGCGTCGGGGTTAAAACTGGCGTAATATCTAATCTCCCCATGTAGAAATTTCTTCAAAATTTTCTCTAATCTGAAGCGTCAAATGGTGCCAATCAGTGGCGTACGGTAAGTGTTGATGTTGGGTGTGCTGTATGTTGAAAAAATACATTTTTTTGTCATGAATTTTACTATTATTTATACATTAATTCTATTCTTCGTTTTTGCGACATAAATCTATAATTATCGTAAAGTGTGCTCTTCAGTTTTAGTTTTAGTTTTTTTTCTCCATTGATATTAGGCTTAGGCCACATAGTCTTTCCTGACCTTGTGAGGTTTGAAAGCATGTTTTAATTCTGTTTTGAACAGAAAATATGCGTTTTGCTGACGCAGTGGTACTTGGAATAGTTAAAATTAGTTTTCCTAGTTTATAAACTTCTTGAAACTCCGACTTAAGATTAGTTTTTTCCATGAACTTTACTAGTTCATGAATAGATAATTTTTGAAACTTCCGAGTGTAAATAAATAAAGGTAAGCTCGTTTTTTTAAACGTAAATAATCAAACAATTATTAATTAAACTATTCAAAAAATGTTCTTTTAGATGATCATATTTTTCATTCATTAGGAGCTGGAAGTATTCTAATTTGGACATTGCAGAAAATCGGCATTCGATTTGATTGCATGCGCTCCCAAGTATTGTATTAAACAACTGAGATCGAGATCGAGTAGACGAATGTGCTGCGACTTCACAGCACGCCTTCACGCGTTAAACTGCATACAAAAACATGAGTTTCGTTCGCTGAGAACCCTACGCCCACATAGGCGACGGTACTGTATGCGGTTGCGCACGTGTAAGGTCGTTAGTTGGTCATAGCGCACGCCTTGCTCAATATAATAAAATCAAGTTCTGATTCGAGCAAGCTCCAAATCATATGTTTTGATAATTTAAGATAACAGCGGTTGAGTTAGTCCTCGGACAGGTTAATCTTCGGGCAGGCAATGATTCTGAGTTATACAATCCATCATCCTCGGATCTTTAAATCTTTATAGAAACTTTATATGGCTTAGTGGCTCTTTATAATCTTTCTTTCATGCTATTTATACATCGTCAAATATACTATAAATAGACTCTCTCCTCCTCAGCTCAAATATTCCTAGGATCTCAGATGGTCATTTTAGAATAGTTTTAGGCAGCGTTTGGTTGTAATATTTAATTTTCTCCTTATCACTTATGACGATGGACATAATTGGCCAATAAGTGATCGGTTACAGGGGACGCCCTGGTCGATAATACGCATTATCATGCCGTATCGGTCGCCTAGTGATTGCGGTAAGTGCCTGGACACCGGAGGGTCTCCACTTCGTGAGCTGCATCTCATTTCGTTGCCGGCGAATGACTTACGACTGGACGTCTATTGAATTTGACTTCGGGTTTAGCATAATGCAATGCAATATTTATCCTCGCCCTCGCCGCACCGCATTTGAAATATGGCGAAGGTACCACAACAGCTCTTAGATTCTTGCGCAGCAATCGACTGAGGCTCATCATTGCTAGGGTCGATTATCGCTCATCGGTTTGGCACGGGGGCGAAGGACCCTTCTCCGGTTTTGCATCCATTATTGTAATGCGTCACGATTTGATTTCTGAAGACCGCATGACTCGTTTCCAATTCCCCGAAGAAGAAGCGGACTGGTCCGCTGTCAGTTACACTCCGGGCGAGGGCTCTTTGCGTAACAAAATATAAACACGTGGGGCGAACCGGGCCGGTATTTTTGTTATTTGTACCTTAATATACCATTATGAAGATTGTATACGCTCTGAACGTGACAGGGTCCTACTTATGAATATGTAAATTAGTCCTGCTCCACCAATGCCTTGGCCATAACGAGATACATCATGCTCGGGGCGCCGTTGTTTCGCCCAAATTGGAAATAATTAAAATGTTGTCAGTTGGCCGGATTGGTAACGTGTTGATTGGAATCGGGCCTATCATTGAAATTTTGATATCATCATTTATTAAAAATTAATCATGAAAACAACACGTTCAAAGGATATTTTGAACCCAAATATAATATAGGATGGTTCTTAATTTTATTTTATTTATAACGTATATTTATTATATGTATATTCATTTTAATATCAGACATGCTCAAAATATCATACAAAAAAAATTGCATTATTATTATAATCGTTTATGCTCGATAATTTTATAATATAAATAAATCGATCATATTTGTGCCATGTAAATTTTGGATTAAATAAATTATTAAATAAAATATAAGGATAATTATTAATTTATATTAATTTACCGAAATGTACAGCTCGCGTCATTAAATGTCGCGATTTTTCTTGACCCTATTTTTAATTATTAACACGTTGCGGTCCGGCCGACTCTAAAACGCGTCCTTGCGGGCCAACGTAGAAGTACGGGGGACGCGTTTTCGAGTCCTGTTGGCGCTGATGTTAAACCAAAATCATTTATATTTCATTGATACGCAGACCACACGATATTAACATAGATATTACCTTTCTGAACACAACAAAAAAAATATATTGGCGTGACTTAAATGGTATCAGAGTTAGATCGATTTAACTGAAGTACTTAACTTTTGCTATTTTTTTCGCCGAAATCGCCCGGCCCAACGCAAAACTCGGCGCGAAACCCAGCGGACCGGAATGTATTAAGATATTTTAGCAAACATCTTAAACCGAGTTTTTATTTTATTTAAAAAAATAATCTATTTTTTTAATTAGATATCAGATCAAACCATATATATGCTTCTTATTCATTTACCCAATGAATATCGCTTTTATTGAATTAAAAAAAATATATATTATGAGAATAATTCATTGATTCAACTAAATTGGACAGGGTGGAAAGGGTTAATAACTATTTCTTCTAACGAAAAATTATATCAACTATATTCACATTAACCCAGACGTCACGACGCTTAATAACAACTGCGTCGTCCGAAAGGGGTCTCTCAGAGACCCCAAGCATTTAGGGTTCATTAATTCTTAATCAATATCTTAACATTTTTTTAATAATGGATTATTCTAAGAATAAAAGTACATAGTTATTTATGATATGCTTCATATTTTTAGATTTTCCAACTAATCAATATGACGGGTAAATGACGTGCAGCACATGTCAGCCGTACGATTCTCTTGCACTTGGCTTATTATACCGGATGCGAGCGAGAAAAAACATCGTGCAATGGCAACAGAAGCGTATATGTTATAATGTATTTTTTTCATAATTGCAGACAATTAAGTGTATTTAGTAACAATGAATATTTATAGTAATTATCACCAATAGACCCCAAAAACTTAGGATTCTTACAGCACAACAAGGTAAATAATGTGTATAAACTCATTATCTTAATTATACAATGGCAAAAAATGAATAATACTATAAATCTTTATAGACAAAGAGGCCATCAATAATATGATATCGTATGAAATTGATTCAAGAAAATTTTAGATAGATAATATTAAAAGGACCCAAGTGTAATTATTTTAATGAAACTTAAGCTCATATTTCTAATCATTTATTAAACATAATTATACAAAATAATTACCAAACATTTCTATGACCTTTTGCCATTTATTAGGTAAATCTAAATCTCATAAATATTGCTCCGATTTTTTTTAACCTCTACTTTCAGGACTGCTTCATCCACTTCATGGAAACGTCTACTTTAGGCTCATTTTTCAAATCAATATTGCCTGATTTAATTTTTTTAACCATCTTTGACATTTACTGATGTTTAATGCGTGTCTCCATAAACATCGCAAATATTTTTTGTTGCCTCCGTTGCGTTTTTTTGGCGTTAAACGGAAACAACTCATTGCTACGAATTTTTTTTTTCGAAGGACACGTCTCGATTAATATTAAAGGAACACGTAAAAAAAAATTCTACGCAAAACAAGGATTGAAGACTTTTCTCGACACACAAGATATTCAAACACGTCTTTCTCAGTCAAAGGACTGAAGAAAATTAATCTTAAAATATGCTTTCCGAAAATGCGACATTACATTTAGGTCCATCTAATAATAAAAGAAATAAAAAATATCAAGTTGTACTAACTCGCGAAATTTAATGACGCTTTTTGCCAAATTTTACTGTAAATGATATGTTTTTATTTTATTGTGTTGCGGTTAGATGTTTGTTCTATTATTTATCTAATAAATTAAATAAGTTTTCCGATTTTATTATTTCTTTAATGTCTGGAGTATTGTCGGAGAGAGTTATAATCTAATCTGATCTTAAGAGCAACAAGAGCTATTACCTGTTGCTAAATGATGCAATCAGCAATGATCCATAATCATGCCTGATTGCAACAACACCTAAAATATATGTGAAATGTTATAATACATAATTATTTCTAATTGAAATTTAAATCGACAGTATATTTTGTTTTATCTTAAAAATTCTTTACTATTTATAAAAAATATCCTTCAATGGATTTTTTTATCAGGAATATATAGAATACGCAAGGGTCCATGTCTGCTAAATATTATAACAATTTTATTCTTCTCAGAATTGCTTGTTTTAATAAATTTGTCGAAATTACAAAGATTTTCCGATTGGACGGGTTTTTATTTTATTTCTTATATTGCACCCATTTAAAATACCGTGTTGAATAATTGAATGCACGTCTGAATGGCACAGTGAGTTAACCCCTTTCACCCACCCCCACGTCATGTTTTTAAATGAACGTTTTAATTGGAGCGATGCAAGATACCGGATGGAGATGGAACCACTCTGCATTTAGTGGCCCCGCCGAAAAGGTGAGGAAGGCCCCGACGGAATAACTCGTCTATGGGATGAATAGTTATGAATAATAAATGTTTTAGCACCTGCTCCCGACTGTGGAGATCTTCCAAAAAATTACCTGTTGGGTCTAAGGTCTCTCGTGTCTGGCGCTGGGGTCCACGACCTCGAGCCATAAAGTCATATACAGTCGTATTGTTCGACTGATTGACGTGAATAATTTCAGATGCGAGATAATGAAACAATTTCTAGGCAAACATAAAATAATATTGTGTAATATTCTATAATAATAAAATAAATTTATTCATATATTTGAGTCATTTATTTTATAAAATTTCATGCACTTTGATATTCACATCATCCGGTTTATTCAACGTTGACAGGATGCACTAGGATCCGTAGTATTTATTTTTAATTCAACATTTTCAGTTTCAGTGTTGCAGGAGAGACAAGAATCGCCCACTGGAGAAATACCATACGACAATGGAATATTTTAATATGTAATTGTATGAATTTTTATAGAAAGATGTTTAACATTCAGAAAATAATTTAGAAAAAACAATACGCGATTGCCAATCAATTTCAAGTCGTTTTATTTTAACGGGATAAAATTTTGTGATACTGCCTTGACATAAAATAGCATTTAAGGCAGTAATTTCACTTCTTAAGGTGTTATTCTTGAGAAATACATTGATAAATTAAAGAGAAGAAGAAATTACAGATAAATAAAAAACTAATTTATGATCATGTGCAGTTGCCGAAAAGGATTTATTTTTAATTAAACCCATTTATCACGGCGGCTCGAAAACAACCGCGTCATCTAAAGGGGGTCTCTTAGAGACCCCAAGCATTTAAAACCGAGCTATTATTAAGTTCATATATCTTAACATTTTTTAATTTTAAGAACAAATATAGGTATTCATGTTATGCTTATAATTTAGTCGATATTTTTAAACTAATCGATGTGTGGCGTAAATGACATCTGTATTCGTACGCTTCACTCGCACTTGGCACATCATACCGAATGCGAGCGAGAAAAAACCTCTTCACATGGCAACAACACCGAATATAGCTATTTTTATTTTTTTACGCAATTTCAGACAATAAAGAACAATGATTGTTTATAATATTTATTCTGCATATATTTTTAGACATATACAAAAAGTTTATGATATGTAGCATTTATATTAAAAGAGTTATACGAGAAAAATCAAACACCTAGGATACCCAATTGTCTCCATGGGGCACGGTTAGGTTAATAAAAATTGATACTAGGCTACTTTTTACCTCACGTGAAAGCTTTCATATTTTTTTTACTTAGTACTACTTTAAAAAACGTCTATAATCGATCATTATCAATTGAAAAAGAATGATTGTGACCTTCTGAATTTAAAAAGTTCTCGTTTTTGATACGAAACTATTGATTTTTTTGATGCCTGAGGTTATTTAATCTCAATACGTATTATAATAAATCTAATAAATAAAAAAAAATATATATAATAACATCAAATGTTGGTATATAACTATATTCATTTATATTTCAGGTATTAATATATGTATTTATAATTTTATTATAGCCCGAATATTAAATATCGTACATGTTGGCTGTGGTTAACCAACATTATCAAGATCATCAATTTTCTGGTATGCAAATCAAATATAGTTAATTATCTAAAGTATTCCAATTATTAAACTAAAAACATTCGCATTATAAACATATATTTATATTTAAACAACGTGTATAATAAAATATGTAAATATCTTTAATCACGATGTCATAATAAAATCAGAATTTACATAATAAGCGTATTACCAGTTGTTTTACATGAAATTTTACACCGACGTTGTATCCTACACGATATTATTTACGAGATAAATATGTGAAATTTCGAATTAAATTTAGGTTTTACAATAAACGAGCGAGAAAATAAAACAGCGTATTATATTTCTAAATGATGTGCAAAAAATAAAATAAATAAATGTAAACGCGACAGATTTTACAAAGAGACAGACGATGCGCCAGGTAAACACGAGCCCTTTCATTTCAGTTGCAAAAAAGGGGACAAAACAAAAATCGCCGACAAAACTCTACATGCAATTATCGCGATGTCTGCTACACAACTTTCGGCCTGATACGGCTGTGAAAAGTTCAGCTTTCACATGAAAATTAAACTGTTTGAAACAAAAGTTAAAGTATGCACGAAAACAATGAAACCCCGCAGATGCAGTCGCTGCCGTTGCGCTGGCGGGCGAAATTTATTTGGTTAAGTGCATTGTTTCAACGGCAAACCGACACACAGATTAAACTCAACTAAATGAAATATTCGAGCGGGGTATAATGTGATATTGTATATTGTGGCCGGATAAAATCCTGTAACAATTACACGAAATAATGGGGAAAGGATTCAGGGAGCATCCGCAATGGTGAGTAAAAGAGCAACAAAACGCGTAGGGATTAAATATTGTATTAATTATGATGTTAAGTGAACATTAACAACAAAGCAAAAACTACAAATAAAGTTAATTTATAATATGCATATTTATTTAGAATAATATAAATTTAGATTATATGTAGCTCTCAGTAGCTCAGATTAGGACTGAACTCATTTGAGAAGAGTGTTCTAGGACAGCGTCCGTACTCTTTTGACCGCTTATGACGAAAATTATCATAAATTGTAGCCCCTCATTTTTTTTTTTCTTTATTTATTTTAAATGAAACAATATATGTACACACAATTTCAGAAAAATCTAGCTTGATTACCTCAGTCAATGCAATTTAAAGATCTGATTTTAATTCTAATTTATTTCTGTATTTGAATTTAATTATTCTCATTGCAAAAAATGCTACTTCACACAAGTACGTGGAACTAAATGGTAAGATTGATTTTAACACTGTGCATACTAAATCTAGATACTCGATTTTCAAACCCATCCAGCAATTATAAAGAACATTTTGTTTAAATTCAGATTGTAACATTATCCTTTCTGTTATGTTGATTAACTGTTTATAAGGTTGAGCTGTAATCGGAAAATATATTTTTACATCTTCAGCAAACGGATTCATGATCCATTTAAACTATGTCTTTATATTAGGAAGATCTGCAAGTCCATTACAAGATTCTGCCTTCAATTTTTTTAAATGTATAACTGTATATCCCTTAATTTGTTTTGCGTTTCCTTGAACTTTCGAAGCAAAATCACGTAATAACGGAAACATTTCTCAGGATCCATCGGCAAGCTATTGCTTGCCGATGGATGATACAGTATATGAATTTCATGTAGTGTTCTATTTCAACTACTTGGGCTTGAATCCTTTTTTTATTCTTGTTAAAGCAGATCTCCCATGACTGGTAATACATAAACAATTTTTCCGTAAAAAAATATCACCTCCTAATTATTTAACCATATCCACTCTGTTCACTTTTTGTCGAATCTATGAGTTATTCTCATTATATTTTACAAATTTACAGTGGAAAAATGAATAAGAATCATCTATTAGATTTGATATATAATAATATCCAATTAAAAAAGGACATACATAATACTTGATTGAAGTTGTTAGTGAAAATTTTTTTGAGTCTTACACACGGATTGGAAAGGGTTAGGGTTTTCTTATTATCCATAACTCGTTTAAAATTGGTATTTTTACGATTTAATTGAGATTAAAAGACAAAGTAAAAATTTGTTTGTTGAAATTTTTTAAATACAAATTTAAAAGATAAAACAAATATTTCAACTTTGGCGCTCTATGATAATACTAGAGTTTATTTATATGCCGAGAAAAATCGTGTTTCTCAAACTCTGTCATCGGCCAACCCCCTTTTCATTTAAAAATTTCTAACAACCCTACGAAGAATAAGCATGTGTATAAAAACGTCTGGGAGTAAGGGGTTTAATTTAAATTATATTTTTCTATGACCCCCCTAAATATTTTCCATTATCTTCTAGGGTCCTACGATTCTATTGTCTCATGAACTTAAGAGATTTAAATTTGAATAAAAAATTAAGAACTTACTCAGTTACTAATAGGATTTAAAATGTACAAATAGTGTAAAAGACTTTATATTACAAAATTAAATATTAGGATTAGGATAATTAAAGCAATAAAATATAGACAGTTTAGTATTAATATTCTATATTTTTTTAATAAATAGTAACTACGGCCTATAAGGAAGATATCGATATTACGTTATTTGACGTCCGCGTTATAGAAACCAAGGTATTCATACAACATTTAGGAAAAGGTCATCCTATATTTATTTGTAAAATATTTATGAAATATCTAATTAGCCCTAGAAAATTTAAAGGGGGAGCGCTATAAAAGGAACTGTCAAACTTGTTAAAGAAAGCTGCGGTATAGCAGGAAGCGTTATAGGAGGGCTTACTAGGTTCTCGATCCTACAACTCTAATACCCTCACATCCTATGTTTTCTTATTATCTACATCAATACCGATCTATATCCAGATTTTTCAATATTTGGTTTTTACAAATTCTACTTGTTTTAATTTAATAATAAAAGATTATCAGATTAATACATTTAAGACTGTGGAAGATAGAGAACGATATATGCAGGATTATGGTTGTTTGACCAAAACAATTATTAACCTTTTCCATTTTATGGCCAGTCGTGGTTAAATTATATTTAGTAAAAAAATTTAACAACGTTTTTTTCTATTTATTTTATGAAAAAAATGTGTTTTATTAAATAAAATATAAGATTAAACTCTATTCGTTTTACCAATGAAAATCTGTTTTTATATAATCGAAAAATACAATTAATCAGAATAGTAAGAGTGGAAACATTTACATATTTTTAGGGTATTTCAGGGTTAAATTGTATATATCTTCTGTTTTTTGTATACAAAATCTAAATTCAGGAAAACAGGATAGCTCGTATAAAATGTCATGACATTTAAATGATAATCATAAGATATATGTTAAAAAAGTCAATGTCAATTTTTCTTTAATTTTATTTTAAGCTCATCTTATCGTTCTTTGCCATAACATGATTGATTTAGACTTCAATGAAAAATTGAATAAATCGCATATATTTTTAATTATGGCCCGCATCGGACTGAATCGACCTCTGTCCGTGTCCAGATGGAACGCGAGCCACTCAACCTTTCACGTGCCGAATTTACGATAGTTTCCAGTTACATTGCACACAATACAAGTGACGTAATGAATTCATCACCGCGTTATTTATTATGCACACGAGCCGTCGGCGGAGCATTAAATTTTTGAATAAAGTTCAAAATTGTACAACGAAATGCATCCGATTATTTATGGCGGCCATAAATAACACCTTTGATGCGGAAAATATGGTCGGCGATAAATTGAAAATTCATTGCCGGACACACACCGTACTTATTAATATTTTGCCCGGAATTAATATGCGCGCAATTCCGAATGCCGGGTTCCGATATATTTATATGCGCACAATGATTTTTCGAATTAAATAAAAACGTACGATTACTTTATTTTCTTTAAATTTCGTTTAAAATTAAACCGTTCGGTCGCAAGACATTCAATTAATTACCGTACACACTATTAGTTGTCGGCTGCAATACGAAACGGACATTAATCACAATTAATGTATTAATTATCGGGGCGAATGGCTAACTCATTAGCATGAGAGTGTTCGGGAGAGAACTGCGTGTGGCGGGGGAGAGATCTGGGCGTGGCCGGCGCCGCAGGGCCGATCAACCTATTTACCCTGCGGCCCTTATTGAATATTCCTGCGGGACTAATTGACGGACCGCGGACTGTTATTAGGCCGTGTTGTTGCACGCGCGCTGTGCGATCACGGCGCCCCCACCCTTCGCGTATCACGTGGTCCGATTTACATATTCGACGTCGGGATTGGCCAGGCTCGACTCGCAGAATGGCATAGACATAATTAATATTACACAGATGCTGAAAATATGCATCTATTTCAGAACATGCCAATGAAAAGTAAGTGAGATAACAATGATTATTTTTATAATAAAATAAAATCATAGCAGTCTATTAATAAAATTAAATCAAATAGATTTGGACATTTATATAATAAAATTAATAAGAAATCGAAAAACTTAATGTTCTAAATATATTTTAAAAGCAATGTATTTATTTTGTTCCAGGTTATTAAATATTACAATTATTATTCCGTGGCCTTATAATCCTGAGGCGGGTCTTTGCCACCTGGAGGACACCTTCGTCTCAACCATGATGTCATGACTGTGACGGACGTTCCCAGGTTATCTTGGCTCTTCGAATTTGAAAGGTTGCAAAAGATAATCCAGATTTCCTTGTTAGGCCTAGGGCTTGCATTACCGGTTTACCGGCAAATCACCAAAAACGCACCATCGGTAATACCGGTAAATTAGAAAATTTGATAATTACCGGACATGATTTTATCGCGAATTAAGTACAGATACAGGCATATTGTTTTTGTTTAAGACGAATTTCGAAAAGAGCTTTCTTTCCATCGAGATTGCAAAATTCGGTGGAATTCCTTCCTGAAAATGCTGGAATAATTTTATAAAATTAAAAATGCGTTCTTAAAAAAAAATGATTGATAATCGGGGATATATATCGATAATATTGAATCTGATAAGATCTTTGACATAATATTGGCATTACAATCGGTAAAAGTAGCTATAGAAGCTCTATGTCGCGAAGACATAAATCTATAAATCAGCTAACATAACATTGAAATTGTCTAAATACAGTTTTTTTAGCCAAGGAACTTTAAGAAGAATCAAGAATTCGAATAAAAGAAAGAAGGACGATATATTTCGATGTAGTTAATTATCTTAATGATCCTGATACAATAAATGATTTTGACGATTATGGAATATTCAATATAACGAATAAAACTACAATAATGGCGAAAATCATTGATATAACTAAGTATGTATTTTCAAGGGATGAGAATAATAAAATTTCTGAACAAATAGACAGAGAAGAGGATGAGATAGAAATAGTCAAGATATTACTCGAAGAAAAGCTTAAATTAGCAATAAAGACCTAAAGTATTAAAATAAAGTGGATAAACCAAAAAAAGATATTAACAATGTTGTTCAGAGAGAAAAGTCATATTTCGAATTCTAAAAAAATCGTGGCAAACATTTAAACATTTGATGATTTGCCGACCAACTAGTGTTGAATTTCATCCACGTCCATTTTTTTCATTTACTGGTGAATAACCGGTAAACCGGTAATGGGAGAAATTATTTACTGTTTACCGGTTATTTAAATTTGTCGGAAAATTGCCCTAGTTAGGCAACTCTACGTTAATTATGCAAAATTTCCAGATAACTGTCAAATAATCCGATCTTACCACTTTGACATTTTATTCTAACAACTCATCAATGCAATTGATGTAATAGAAAGGGCTTTAAATTGTTTTAAAACTTAACTTTACAGCAGAAGAACAGAAACCATGACGTAATTTTCTTGAGGAAGTGTATCTCAATCCAGCAGCTCTTCATTAGCTATAAGTTCGCCTTTTGATTTTAATAAAGAGTAAATATTTTCTACATCAACACTTTCGATGTCTACGGACATGGCCTAAACAATAATCGCTTTTAATAAATTTGGAGTATCATTTTCATTGTTGATGTCTTAACTATATCTTGTAATAACCTTTCTAAATACTCTTTATACACGAATGATGACTTTTATCCATCCTTTGCGCAGTTGCAGATATTCTTAATTATATTATATTATTTTTAAAAAACCCGTTTGACATCTTTATCAATTATATCCGTTTCTTAAACGACTTACTTCATTGTTTTTTTCAGATAATTAGCTTTGAATCTGACTATCAGACCTTGATCCATAGGCTGTAAGAGGTGGTATCCAGAGGTAAGAATACCACTTAAACGAGAAAATCAGTGCAGAGAGTCTCAAGTTCTAGTGGATGAACTGACACATTTTCAAGTATGAAAAGAGCTCGAGGTTCAACTCCAACATCCATTCAATATTTTATTATCATACCAGATATAGGTCAATTTTAAAGCAGTAAATAAATATATTTTGTGTAAACAGTTATCTTAGAAAAAATAAATATTGGCACAAATAATTTCATAGCTACATGATAAATTAAATCTGGTTAATCTTTTTTTATCCAATAAAACCATTTATTGCTTCTTTACAACTTTATTCTTCTTGTAAATATTTTTTAAATGATTTTAAAGTCTGATTTTTACACAGGAACACGGAATAAATTATTTAAAAAAAATATATAAAGAATTCATCAATATTTTGACTTGAAATTCTTAGGGTCCCTAAGAGACCCCCTTCGGATGACGCGATTGTTTTCAGGCCGCTACGATGGATGGGTTGGGGTTTGTGATACGTAGAAATAGAATCCTACCAATAAAAAAGATTCCAGGGTAGGGAAAATTAAAAAAAAATGTTTTCCGAGTTGTTCTAACCACAATCAATTGAATAAATAACGTTGTCTGTAAAATGGGATCCTGAATGTACGTAATCGAGCAGTGTTTGTATCATTTTTACTAATAATAATGGATACTTCATTCAAACATAAAAAAAATCTAGTTTAAATTTTTACAAGAGATTCGTTTTTTTTTAATGCCATTTTTTTCTGCTCAACTATTTTTTTTACATATTTCTAATGAATTCCTAAGATATGCATTTGTATTCTTGTAAATAAATTTATTACAGCATTGGTCGCTTAATGGAATCCGAAAGAACCGAAAGTGGAGGCGTAGCTCTCATATCTGAAAATAATTACAACGCGAGTGCAATGTATCTAAAAAACAATTCCGGGATCGTAATAAATATATTTTTTCACGAAATTCACATAACACGGTACCGCGGAGGGCCATATCGTAACGCGCATATATTTATGTAAATCAATACATATATTTTTCGGACGGTCGTAACTCACAGAGCGCGGTCGGAAAGCGTCGTAAAAATGCGCACGACGTAATTGTTTGTAATTTCACATTGTAAATTCACGTAAGGGATTTAATTAACACCCGAACGCCCTTTATAATTTATGAACATTGAATATTTTATAATTTCAAAGCCGGAGCCCCATTATTTATTACTCCATTAATGAACTTTATTGTTGCTAAGATAACAATTAGCCGAAATAAGTTACTAAAAAGAGGAGCGACCAGAAATTGAATAATCGTGCGCGGTGTGAACGAGTCGCATTATTTGGGTTTTATTCAAATTTTTCCAGTAGGAAACCCCGACCGGATTGTGGTAATTACGCGCTTTTTTTTAATAATCGGTTGTTGAGCGAACCGGTTTTCCGTTTTCCCCGTCCGGTCTCATCAAATGGGCGTGAGCTTGTAATATGAATAGAAGTGCATAATTAGCGAATTATGGCCGATGGCTATTATATGCTTAAACAAACTGCCGATTACTACTTTTATTTCGAATATGTTGCCTCTATTGTATACATTATTAAAATAAGATCTGTGTAAAAAGCTTACACGTGCGTGTTATTGAGAAAAGAGTATATATTTGTATGGATAAAAAAAAATACGTCCTTGGTATATTATAAAGCAAGAGAGACGTACATACAATAATACCTCTCCTGAGAAATCATAAACGTGCTTAGGTTCATTTGGCTTCCTTCGTTACATATTAGTATCAAAATACATTGTAATACCAGAGGTAGCGATGCTATGAAAATATATACATCGATATCAGTAGGCAAGGCTAGGATATTTATGTAATATATTTAAAAAGAGTAGACAATTTCAGCGCCTGAAAATCAGAACTGTTGACAAAAATATCGAAAATCTCAGTTGGGGGTATATGAAATAAGAAACAAAACGATTTTCGTAATGAAGATGATTAAGTTCGTAAAGAAATATGTATATGCTATTATTTTTTAAGCAATAGTTGCAACGAATAAACAATACTTTTGTTCATTTAGAAAGTTTTCAAACAAATAAAAATCCAGCCAAACGTAAACAGCAAAAACGTAAACGGCAAAAGAAAACTCAAATTAGATTCCAGAAAATAAAACCTAATGTCAAAGAATTTATTAATTAATATTATAACATTAGCAAATGAAAAAAATAGACATTTATTTATAATCGCTTAATATTTCTGCAAAATTATTAATCAAAAATAAAACAAATCTGTAAAATATGTCATTTTATATTAGCTGGTATTTTTTAGAGTGGTGATTTATTTTCAGAAAAAAATTAGAGTTATTGTACGTTTTAATATAATGTATCTCATCTTTTTTAAATTAAAATCTTAGTCAGTGATCATTGGCGATTTTTTGGGGTCTGATATTAATTACATTTTAAAGGCCTAGTAGTATATAAGGCCATATAATCAGAAGGAGAAGGGAGGGGGTTATTTGAGAACCTAAATATGAGGACGTATTATAAAAAATATTGTAATCAAAATCACAAGAAAAAACATATAATTTTAAAAGTGTAAAAAAATATTATGCTATAAACTGTCCTTTACATCTGAGCCCAGTGGCGGCTCGTAGGTTAAATATGGGGGGGGGGTGCTGCGTATGGTTAATAATTAAATAAAATATTTAAAACAGAACAAAAATAATCTACGTAAGGTAAAAATACTAAATATTACAAATAATAATAAAAAAATATGTTTCCTAGATTTGCTTAGGGGTGCTGCAGCTCCGCAGTGTATATGGACAAGGCTTAAAATTAGCCTGACATATTCTCTAATTGCTTTATCATAAATAATTAATCGGTCTATGTCATTTTTATAGAGAGAATAAACAAACAATTCAGACTCTTATCTCTTGTGGTCGATCTGTATTTATTAATATAAATGTTATTTAAGAGAAAACTCTTTCAAATTCACAGCTAATTATCAGTATTCTTAAATAGATTTTTAAAATAGTATATAAATGTGTGAAAATGTCTAAACATTCGTTTTTATTTTAATTTATGATTAATTTATTATATTCTTTGAGTTCGTTTTCACATTTGTTTTTAAATCCATCTCCTATGTCAACACCATAGTGATCCAAGGCGTATTTAGTGCTTTCTTCACCTTGAAAGTCTTCTGCTACTATTATAAACCTAAATAAACTAAATAAACTTTTTTCCTAATAGTTTGTTAGCTTATATGTGTTTACTTAATTCTGATATTAAATTATCCAGAAACACTGAATTTGTATTGTTCTATAAGTAAAGCTGATATTGAAGCTCATAAAAAATACTAAATTCTATTAAATAATAAGTAAGATCTTGGGGGCCCATTGAGGCCCCCAATAATCGAGGCCTGATGCTCCAGCATAATAAGCAACCCTATAAATCCGCCTCTACTCAGAGTCAATGATTTATCAAAAAGAGTTAAACTGTATAATGTTTTGTTTAAAATCATAATTAAACAAGTATTTCTCTAATTATTTTTTTTTTCATATCACCTGAAGCGAGAAGATTTTGTCTCAATGAAATCCCTAGAAAAGTCAATATCAAACATGATAAAAAATACGTACAGAAGAAATTATCAGGGCTGTGGAGTCAGAGTCGGAGTCGGAGTCGTTAAAAAAAACACGACTCCGACTCCGATATTTACCAACAACACGACTCCAACTCCGACTCCGACTCCGACTCCACGACTCCGAATTCACAGCTCCGAATCCGACTCAAAAAAGTTCAATTTTATCAGGTTGTTTTTCTACCTCTGCATATAACCAATTCTTTCATGTTGAAATTATACATTGACTAAAAATATTGTAAGGATGAAAAGATTTGAAAAGGATGAATTTTATTTCCAAAATCTATATGGAAGAAAATGCAAAATATAAATTAATCGATTTATTTAGACAACGACGAAAGCTTAAAAAATAAGCAATATTATAATGTCACTGTACACAACTACAAGACTCATAAAAAGAGATAAATGTTGATATGTGATAAGTTTATTGCATTACATACCTCCGATTCATCAGTATTACTTCACCATGTTAAATATAAAAAAGAAATAAGTTTGTTGTTAGAGATCTCGAATTAATTAACTTTATTATTTCTCAATAAATTTAATTTTCGAGACCTTCATGGATGCATTTAATACTCTTATTTTATTTTAAAAAAAATACAAATCAGATTAAAAAATATATTACATCTTCTTCAGCGTAAATTTTGCAGCAGTCATTCTTTGTCAAAAAAAAATATTTTAATTATCGGTTTTAATTCAATTAATGACATAACTGTTTTATATATATTTTTCGTTAATTTTGCATATATTCAAATACGTTAAAATGAAATTTATTCAGTTGATTATTAGGCAAATTTGAGTATAAAAAAAATCATCTAAATGAGATTTCGTCATATTAAAAAATGGTTAAAGAAGCAATGTATGTTTATGTCTTGATTAAATTCTAAATATTTAAATTTTAATCTCAACAATTTAAAAAATTACGATAATATGTATCGATTAAACTCTTTAACGCTCGTTAAATATTATTTATATATTTTTGCCATAAGTGCTCACAAAAGGTACGCAACCTCTGGCCTTTACCAAGCATTGATATTATTATAACAAATATGGTTTACGCGGTGCAAATGATTCTAACGATGTCCGTAATAGAATCATACTAAAGATTGATCAAATTAACTATGAAAAAAAAATATATATAGAAGAGTAAGTAGTAGCCTGTGCCCGAATACAGTTAGCATCGTGAGTCATATCTCTAAATAGATAATGACCCCGGCACAGAACCAGTAGCCGATCGAGTGGATAATCGTTTTTTTTTTTTTTACCTCTTCTGCTCTTCATAGGAAGTGTAATGAACTTGCCCTCCATCGTCAGCTGCGGTGTTCCGTACCAAAGATTGACCGATTGTTTGGACTGTGTCCCATGGGATTATCCATGGTGTTCCATTCTGGGACACGGCTTGATTGGAGCGCGGTCCGGACAATGGACTGTCCGGTGGCGCGAGCAGACCGATTGGAGCCCCAACCGATGACCTGTTCAATCTTCGGCCCGTATTACGTGTGGCCTTTGGGGCCAGGATTGACATGGATTCTAATTAAATCCATTGCTCTGGATACAGGACACAAGCTGATACTGTCCATACATACATCATGCAGAGCCCACACATGATAATCCATGAAAGGAATAACGCACACGTGTATGTGTCAATGTGGCCAAATGACCGTCGGTATGATTACGAACCTGGACCGTCTGAATAATAGGATATTCATAGAAATACATGGCACGAAACAGTCATAGTACATATGACACAGACATGTACACGAGATTAGTTTGTTTCATCAGAAAACATTTATGTGTATCTTTTAATTTGAATTATTTTTTTTACCGCTCAAATTAATCTAAAACTAATAGGGTTGGGTTTATTAGATTTTATATAATGTAGATTATTATATAAAATCAGAGCCCTAAACTTATGCGAGTTGATACCTTTCCTTTTAATATATCGACGCTGGAAAGCAATCTTGCTGTATCCCTAATGCAGTGATCGCCAAACTCAATAAAGATGTGAGCACTATCAGAAATTGAAAATGTCTGCTAAGCTACTTATACATATTCTAATTCCCCTTCCCTATTTTTTTGCTTTAGTAATAATTAGTAATAATTTAGTAATAATTATTTATATTATAGATTTAAATGAATATTTAATATTCGCTCACATCCAGTACGATGTGCAAGTGTGAGTAAAACCGTACTAGTAACACGTGCGGTAAGAACTCTGAGACGGCTTCAGTCTGCGGCGGGACATCGCAGAGTTCGCGCGTTACTTACGCGTCATATTAATTAGTAAAAACATCCAAAATATCAACATAATTATGAAGCATATCATGAATAATTATTTTTATTCTTAGAATAATCATTTTTTTAAAAAACGTCTTGACTTGAAATGCTTGGGGTATTTGAGATACAATTCTTTATAGAAACTTATTCGTCTCTAAGACATTTAATCTGTGTCCTTATGCCACGTTAATTATACATACCTCCATTCTAAAGGTAGCCGTAATACTTTAGATCTTCCATTTATTAGCCAATTCGGTTGTTCAGTTGTATTGATTAATTTTATCTTTTTTTTAATATTTTACTAGTCACTAATTATGGAATTAGATTTAAAAATACTATTCTTTCTTGCTTTAGATGACTCAAGCTAGTTTAAGGTACTAAGAGCCGCTATTATTCTTACGTAGTCCTTATCCACAAGTAGATATTGTGCTAAGAGTAAATCATAGTTCAGCAGATCTCATAGAATTATATGTCTAGCCTACCCTTCTTTAGTTTGCTTCTTGTCAGGGGAAGTCGTAAAAGTAATGATCTATTTTTTTAAGGATGGATACAACGTTTAGATTTTGTTTTACTCATTTTAGTGTGACTTGATTATTGCCATGGGTCCTAGCCTTGGGGTCATTTACTATGAAAAATGGGGTCTATTTTCCATAGTTAATGGTGACGCCGTTGGTTTCGAACCGCCGTGGCAGATCGGTTAAAGTAAAGGACGCTAGTGGTGCATAGAGATTCTTATATTCCTCTTGTGCACACATCAAAAAATCATGTAATATTATATCCATTGATGACTGTCATTTCCACCTAAGCGGCTATACAAATGAGCGAGAGAGATGACTGATTCGCTATTTTACTTAGAAATTCACTTTATGACAACATGTTAAGCATTTCATCGCAATTGAGCTGAGAAATATTTCATTTCGGGATCCAATAATCAAATTTTAGAGCCAAATTTATAAATATGATAAAATATCGTACGCGAGCTACCGAAATGCCGCTTGCGAGCGACCGGTAGCTGGTGAGCTAACATTTAGCGACCACTGCTCTAAAATATACGATAGCGTAAATAAGTTACCACGTTCAAATATTGAGATTTTTTTTATTAAATGTACAATAAATGTTGTAAAAATATTTAAATTAAGGTTTTATGTCTTATAATAAAAGAATTATTATCATTTTAAGTTGATTTTTGACTCTTCTATAAAGTTTCGTTTTTGAAATACAGGCAGATTGCTTTCCAGCTCTAATATATAAAATACTTCAACGTTAAAACGTATAAAAATGTATATATGATTCGTTTTGATATTGAATGACGCAAAAAAGAGTGAGCGGCTCATAACGATAGCTTTTCATTTGATGCATAATTATGCTAAATACCGTACTTATCGAACGATAAGTACAATATTTAGTATTATTTATGTGAAAATGAGACCAAGTTTTAATAAAAAAATATAAATAACATTAAATTTTATTTTTATATACTAATTGCATAACGCAAAGAAGTGTGAGCGGCTCTTAACGCTAGGTCTACAGTTGCTGCACATATAAATCATCGGCTAGTCACATATTAAATCAAATTATAATTATGCAATAAGTAGAAAATATAGAGAAATATTTATTCGATATACAAGATAATGTATAGCTTATAATATTTAGCATTATTTTATTATAAATAAATTTAAGCTTTAATAAAAAATATAAATATCGATAAACGAATAGGTCTCGAAAGCTCGCAAAATTTTAAGAAGCCAGTAATTTATTTTTATATATTAACTGAACGACGCAAAAAAGCGTGAGCGGCTCTTAGCGATAACTTTACAGTTACTGCATATTTAAATCATCGGCCTGTGATATGTTAAATCAAATTATTCAATTTAAAACGTCAATAATGAAAGTGAAGTGTTTTGGTTTTATTAAAGAAATAAAGACTAAATTTTAAACGCCATTATTTTTATATATTAATTAAATAACTCAAAAAAGCTGTATGGAACTTAATGATAGTGAATAAATATCATTTAAAAAATATTTATTATGATTTCCTCTCAGTCGAATATATAGGTTTTTAACTATACGCGATGTTTGAATTTTTTAGTGTTAATCACATTAATTAATTAAAACTAAAATATATAATAATTCAATAAATGCGCACATTTGGCTGTCAGATGCAAAATGCCCTTGATTACGCTGCCATTTTATCATAAATGGATATTAATAAGTTATTATTTATTATTATTTTTAATTATATAGAGGAAACATATGTTTAAATTATTTTGACACCTTTTATTTTAAATCCAAAGGGTGTGGACTGCAAATATTTAATTACCCACTGCTAGTACATAAATATCTGCTATGTATTATACGTATTTGGCAATGCTCAAGTCAATATTAATAGTTTTTTAAGAGTAAAGTATAAAATAATATATAATCAAACAGCGATTCTTTGCTCTCGATAGGCGAATGAATGACTAGAAAAATTTTATTGTACTCTGAGGCCGCTTCTTTTCTTAATTTTTAAAATCACTCCGTAATATTTCCATCGCATAATGACAGTGCAATTTCCAATACACTGATTTTTATTTCATTTCGAATTAAAACGCGTATTCAAATTATTTTTCTCTATTTTTCCAACGGAATCCGACACGCACAAACAAATGGCTCTCCGCTTGAATAAGCACATCTCCGAGATGGAACCTTACGCGTGAAGAATACGAATCAAACATAATTAAACGTAATTCAATAAACTGAAAAGCCCAAAAAAAAAGAGAGCCAAGCCCAAACTAACCGTGAGTCATCTCTCGCAAGTAGTGGTGGTAGTATTGGTAGTAGTAGATCACGGCGCTGCGTTTGTTGAACCCGTGTTTTTACACTGACGGAGATTTTTTTTACGCAAAGAAAAAAACACACGCATAAAAAAAGCAACGCCTCCTTCTCGCTCTACGCAACGCGTCTTCGGATCCATTAACTGAATTACTGACAAGTCTTAAAAGTCAACAAGTATAAAAGAAATGGCCCGTCTCTTGAATACTGTCCATAGATCAAGATGATGAAAAAGAAGCAATTTTTTATCCACGAACACGTGCATGCGACATGAGCCCTCTCTGTGATGTGATACAGAACAAAAAATTGGCTTTTGAACGTGATATTAATTTTTTTTGACTAATTACGACTATTAATACGGAATTTGCACATGTAAGATTGACATTTATTAATGAGTTTTGCTTACAATATGATCGAGATCCTTTTGTAAGAATTAATAAGCCGTTTTAAATTGTATTTTTTTGTTGAGCTATCATATTGTTGCATGAAATTGCTGAATTGCTAGTATCAATACGTCCATGAATAAATATCATAATAATAGTTTAATATAGGAATTGAGGACATGCATTATTAATATTATATAAAAAGAATAATGATTATAATAATAAAAAAAAAGATCCAACGATCAGTGAAGATTTAGATTTATTGAAATACTGCAAATCCTAATAAATTAATAAAGATATATTTTTTATGTGTATTTATCATTATTTTAAACAATAAAATATCCTTATATCGTCCAGAAAAATACCTATTTTTTATAATCCATTGACATACAGTCAAGCCTCCTATAGCGCTTTCTGCTACAGGGAGGCGGCGTGTGCGTCAGTACCTTCTATAGTGCTTCCTTCTTAGCCCTTGTTTTCAACAAAACATGTACTGATTTTAATCCAAAAGAAAAAAAAATATTTCAACTAGAAAATATCATATTAAAACTACCATTGTTCTCTATAATCTTCCTCCACGGTTTCGGTGAATTTTCGATTATTCTATTTTATCGCTGTCGAGATTTTTATATCAAAAGTGTTATTATACATCCTCTAAGGTATTTTTTTTATTTTTTTTAAGTGAATGCTCTTTAGATTTTATAAAGAATGCTATAGAACTTCTAAATACAACTCCCTGATTTTTCTCTGTGCGTTTCTTGCTGCGTATGGCAGTATACGTCGTTTCAAATTTAGCTTTGCCGATGGGAGTCTATTGGGAACCCCAAGTTTTTGTCGAATAACTCTTTTATCATACATTTAACATGTCGCAATTTTTTTGTATTTGTCTAAAAAAGTCTAAAGAATAATTATTACAAGTAATCATTGTCAGTTATTGTCTGCAATTGCGAAAAATATATGTTTTTTTTACTCGCATCCGGTACAATGTGCCGAGTGCGAGTGAAACGTGTAAGTGACACGTGGTGCGAGAGCTCAGTTTGCAGCGAGATATCGCCGAGAGCGTTGTCATCCTTCTAATTGGATACAATTTATTTCAGCTGTAACTGTTTAACCAGGTTTTAATAAATTTGCGCTTAAAATATTCTAACAAACCCAAAAAATATTTTTTTTATAGGTTAATGGCATTTGATTTGAAGAATGGCATGGTTTAAAGATTTGGTTTGTTGTAAAATACCCATTTTTCTTCACCAGTAAAAATCCTTCTCAGAGGTAAGTTTCTTATTACCGATATCGTTTCATCAATTTGGAATTACATCTACTTCCAGCTACATGCGGGTTGAACAGATGATTTAAAGTTTCATAAAACACATTCGTTTAATTTATATTTAAATGTGACTCGAGTTTTAATAAACTTTTTTTTGAGGCTTTCATTAAAAAAGAATATCTATTAGTCCCTAGTTTACATTGTGTTCGTCTCTGTTTCAAGAAAAAAGCTTCTGGGTTTCCATAGGCAAAATGCCACCTATATTGTAACCGAGAGAATTTTTTATTTCCATAATTTCATCCCACAATAAATGGGAAAAGGGGTACGAAGATCCTTCTAATTTATCAATTAAATTAATAATTTTATCGCATATCTCGCTAACAAATTTACATTGAGTTTTTAATGTATTTGTATCAGTCTCATACAACTCTATAATTCTTCCTTTTGCTACACTTTTTATATTACAAAACAAGTATTAACCTAAGTATGTGGCATCATAGACAATAGACAAGAGTTGACTATAGAATCTGGGAAGATTCTCTTTAGTCATTCTTCAAGAAAATCGATATATGGAAAATCTCGCATCTATTCGCAATTTTTCAAAATTTCGCAATTATACCGCATTTATCGCTTCTATCGCTTATATGTCGCTTTTATCGCAAAATGCGATAATCACGTATCTCTAGTCATTGATTATTTACCAAAACCGAATGGTTTCAAACTTAGCCGTGCCCAAGTTTTTGATTTTTTTCAAATAACGCTTTTAACATACATTTTACAAGTCGTAAGCTTTTTGTATTTGTCTAAAAAAGTCAAAAGAATAATTATTATAAATAATAATTGTCCTTTATTGTCTGCAATTGCGAAAAAAAATAAAACAAACATATTCGGTTTTGTTGTCAAGCGCGCAATGTTTTTTCGCGCTCGCATCCGGTACAATGTGCGAGTGAAACGTGTAAGTGACGCGTGATGCAAAAGCTCAGTCTCTCATCTTTCTAATTGGATACAATTAACTTCAGATGTAACTGTTTGACTAGGTTTAATTATTCCAACAAACCTTAAAAAGTACATTCTTCAAGGCTAAAGACGTTCGAGTGTTAAAACTGGCACTTGGTTTAAAGAATGGCATGGTTTTAACGATTTGGTTTGTTGTAAAATACCCATTTTTCTTCACCAGTAAAAATCCTTCTCAGAAACGGATCGGTCTCATACCTAGACAAGACTGACGAACCTATGGTTATTATTTATTACAGCGTTCTTAATCAAAAGTTTGTGCGGTACTCAAATCCCTCGTCAATTATTCTCATAGTCTTTTGCCGATGATCCAGTTTCCGAGGTCTTACTGATCTTAGTTTACTGTTAAATTCTCTATTTGTACCTTTTTTTAATTGAATAAATTTTGCAGATAGTCTCGAACGCTTATTAGGCTTTAATCCCTTATCAAATATAAATAGCGTAAAAAATAGTTAATGATCTCTATGATCTTTGGCCTTTATAGTTTTACAAGATTTAAAATAGAGCTTCAAAATTATCTCAAATTTTATCTGTTTACTTAAAGGCATTCGGTTACAAACTTGTGTTAAAACACGACAACACAAAAATGTCATTACTTTTCGGCTTGTTCCATATAAATATATTTGTTATGTGTACATAATTAAATGTATTATTTACAAAAATAGTATATATGACATATTAATTATTTAAGATTAATTGATTTTAAAATGGTTACAATAAATTGATTGCTATATAATAAAAGCTCTAATCTCCGCATCGTCGCAGAAGCTTTATCATGCCAATAATATTTTGATATACTTATAAATTTATTAGTTAGATGTTAGATTGTTTGAAATATGCTCGTTAAATTTATGTAAAAAGTAGGTAACATTAATATTGGGTCTATTGCGTAACTGTTTATATTGCTATTAAAATAAATTATATAAATATATTACTGTTAAATTATTAAATATTTATATGTATATTAGGTGCTGCGAAATTTTTCGCATAATTAAAATACGAAATTAAAACACTTTACAAGTGTGTTTTATTACGGGCATCATACAAACGTCTGATGAATATACGCATTATTTTTATTACGTCGGCAATGAATACGGTGCGTAATAAAAAAATAATATAATTTCCCCCGTGTTCATAGCCCAATTTTCCCATGGGCAATAAATGTTAATAAACACAATTCGTTAACATGGATTTCCATTAGTACTAAAACACCAATTAATTTGGATATGCAAATGTATGCAAATAGAATGTTTATTGAAGTCCACAATGTGTATATACACATTTGCATTTTTCTGTTTTGTTTCGTATTGCAGCCATTAACGGACGAGATGAACCTGAGAGAGCTTACGCGGTGTTTTCAAACATTTAAAATTAATTCGATCCGGTCGTAATAATTTCCCATAGGTGCACCGGAATCACCGGAATTCGTTAAATATATGTCTAATTTGAAAAATAGTCGTATTTATTTATTTATTATGGCATAAGTGAGTAGTGATACAGTATATTTAACCGATTGGCGCTCTTGACACTGGTGGCTGAATTGGCTAAGAATAGCCGGAGCATGGACTTGCAGAGTGTTGCGTGCCAATAATTGACAATTCGCCAAACGTTCAACACACAAATCATTTTATAGTCAATATTTACCAAAAACATTCGTATTTTCAATTGTTATATTTTCAGCTGAAATTCGGCGACTTGCAAAAACGGACGGCGCGATGAATTATTTGTTTTCGCATCGAGATTGAATTGTAATGTTCTTGAAAGTCACATAGCTAATTTTATTAGAATAATAAATAATTGATATGATTCGCGATTATGATTTTTGGCTCGAAAATCGAAAATTTAAACTTATTCAGCTGCATTATTTAATAACGCGATTTTCCGCGTAATTATCGCACTTAATTATGGATCGTATATTATTTAAGAAATATTCAAATATCCGCATATAAATGTTGACATTTGTCATAACATAATTATTCGAAAACCGTGTTAATTCTCATGATTAATATTTAAAGGACACTTGTCAGATATGATCACGGTATTTAATTCCATTTGATTATCATAATTATTATGAAATGTTTGGTGCAAGCTATATTTTACGTCGAATGACGTAAATAATTCAAATGTAGAGCTGAATATTTAAGTTATAAAATAACAAAAAATAATTCAAAGTCTTGTATTATTAAATAGTACACTTAGAAAGAGTATTTCAATTAATTTTATTTAAAAAATCAGACTGTTAACAAGTTATACAATAATATTTATTAATATGATCATATTCATCAGAATAACATGTATAATATAATATCAAATAGTAATAAAATAAAACTAAGAAGCTAAATTTCAAAAGAGTTAATTATGAACTTAATTTATTTTATT
>JAGXCT010034235.1:2532-33176 GCA_022495035.1 Philopotamus ludificatus
AAAAAAATATGTTAATTTATTCGGAGCGTCATGCGGTCCATCGCGCGAGAGACGCGACAATGAATGTGACAGCACAATGAGGAGCGTGGTCAATTGTTGTGACAGTCATTGCATAACAATTACAATTTCTTGTTTACAGCTGGCGGCCGGCGTAATGAGAAGCTGATAACAGAACGCTAACCTTGAAACGGCCCGCGGGTATTTTAAACCGTCGAAAATTTTAATAAAAACAATAAATATTACACGCAAAGTCTGAAGATCGGACATTTTCCTTCGCAGTCGCAGAGCGCGAGCTGTCGCAATTCATTTGTTTGAAAAAATTAATATTCATTTTTTTTTTGTATCGCCAGTGTTGCCATTATAGAAAATTATCATATTTTTTTTGCGATACATTGAACAGTTTTAATTATCGGATTAAATAAATAGATCGTTACGTGTTGTAAAACAATGTGCAATAAAACATGTATTTTATTATCCGAACAACGATTATGAGTTAAATGTTGTATTATATCCGAAGATTGGTATTACATTTTTTATGGCACAAAATAAAACAGATGTTGCCATATTTTTTATGCGCATATGTATATATGTGTATATATTATAAATAAAATAATAAATAAACAAATGTCCAAGGCCAAATCAATTTCAATCAACAGGTACTATAGCAACCGATTTTTATAGTTCGCGGATCGAACACTTGGACGAGAGCCACACGGAACTGAGAGCCTCGACTCTTGAACGCCATTGGCAATATTTGCACGCTGAAAGACAAGGTCCGATCTCCAGCCGGAGTAGCGCCAGGGGCTGATCGACCGTCGACCTCGCCCGTCATTTCAGGGTTAAAGCGAGGTCTCAGCGAGGAGAGGCGAGGGCCAGGGGGCGGGCACGGGGGGCGCGGGGGGGTACCTGGACTGCGCCCTCCTCAGGCCGGCGGCATGGCGGAGGCGCGGCGGCTGCACTGAGCGCCGCCGCCGATCGTTCCGGCGCCACGTGCCCCACCACACGCTCGACATCGGCGCCGCGTGATTGCGCCATCCGACCTTGCGTTATTATTTGAATTTCGCGCGTTTTGCGCTCCGAGATTATTTCATTTCAACCTAGAGTAAGGCCTCGTTTAGCGCTGAGAATGCGTTCCTAGATGACCTAACGCTAAATTACTTATTATTATTATTTACTTTTCATAAAAAAAAACATTCATGATATATATTAGTAGAAAAATCCAAAATATTGATCTTATTTTGAATTTTTCTACTGATTAATGCGACACGGAGGTGACGTGCGCATAGAGCGACGGCCCGCCGGGACTAAGGAGCTTGCACAGCACGATATTTTTTCTCGCTCTCACTTGCACATGCGCAATGTTTTATCTCGCTCATCTCCGGCACGGAGCGATAAAAAACATAACAACCGTGCCATTCTAAAACAATATTGTTTACAATTGCAAAAATGCCCAATGATTATTTATACTTTTTTTAGACAACTACAACAAGTTTGGGACGTATAGGACTTATATTAAAAGAGTTATTAGCAATAGCTCATTCTGCGGCGAAACATTGCCCAGAGCTTTGTCATTTAAACGTCATATTGATAATCCAAAACATCGACCAAATCATGAAGCATATCATGAATAACTATTTTTATTCTTATGTTAAAGGGGCGCGCGACAGTAGTCCAAAAAATGGTATAATACCGCTGCCACTAATTATGTTAAGGCACCCGAGCTCGCGTATCAAAAAAAGTACACAACCGCTGGCGCCAAAACGTTCGACCGTCCGGTAGTTGACGATCGCTTCGAGATCGGGATTAAAGTTTTGTTTTGATAATGATTGTTTATTGAAGAATTTGCAGGTGTCGTCAATTCAATAATAGGTGTGATGAAAAGATCCCAGAGACGAATCTTCGGTAAAAGATGATGATAAGGATCCTAGAAACGAATCTCTGGTACGAGAGAAATCACGGAGATGTGACTGCCATGACAGCGTGAGCGAATCACCCGGTCGACTGTCGAAAAGACAACGACCAACTTGCTGACTGACAAAAACGGAGTTTTTGTAGCAGGTATGAAAATGAAGACTTATTGACTATGAAAGGGATGCGGACGCTCTGATTGGTCCGTCATCTAGGAAAAGGGCGCATTCTATATAGCGAAAGCATAAGAACACGAAATGTGACCTTTGATTTTATAACACTTGTTTTTAAATGTTAAGATATTCATGATGAATTAATCAATATCTTGACTTGAAATTCTTAGGGTCTCTGATATAGACCCCATTCGGACGACTCGATTGTTTTCGATAACCGCTGTGACGGATCAGTTAAGCAAATGTCGTTAGCAGGAGATCGCAACCAAAACGCTTCGTCTTGCATTTGTACTCCTTTCAAAATCTGGATCGTTCGCTACGAGTTGATCAACAGTTTCTGCAGCAAATTCTTTGGATTCATCCTATTCAGAATCACTGATTTCAAATTGTCCCTGTTTTGCCAGTTCTCGAAGGATCACTAGAAACCTGCAGTAAGTCCTAAATAAACTACTCATCTACATTCTATTTGGATTACGATATGCTCTTCTTACTGGGAACCTTTGAATACTTCCGACCATAGTTTCTTCCACACTCCGTTCATAGATTTATCAGTTAGTTCTTATCAAGTAATTACGCAATTTTTTTATCAAAGAGTTGTTGACATGTGTGACGAGGATAATATGCCTTAAAATGTTATATGAATCCCTTGACTATTGGCTGAATTAACGACGTAGTGTTGGGTGGTAGGAAAACTACTTCAATCGGAGTGTAAGTGTTGAAGTCCGACAAGTCGATGACTTGAAGCATTATCCAACAGTATTAGAGCCGTTGATTCAATTCTTTAAATTCACAGTAACTTCCAAATTACATTTTAGCGCTTCTTCTTTTGCAGGTGCCTTGTTCGTTTTCGGACGTAAGTAATCTACATTTCCTTGTTTTTTCTCCATATAATTGTCTGTTTTTGACAAGCTAAACAGATTCTGGAGCTCCCAATTCGGTTCAGTTGCGAATATTTCTTTCCAACCCCTGTTTACCTTCTACTTTCCCCTTCATGATGATTAGCAGAAGGCGATACTTTGGTCCATGATTGATCTGTCCATAGTACTCAATTTTACGTATTTGTCGGTGTCCATGAGGTTTAAAATTAGTGTGCTTATGAGATCAATTGTCAAGAAAACCAGTATATGTTTTTATTTAAATTAATTAGTCACTCCAATATATTTCATTTATTAACGAGATTATATAGTGAGTTGTAAGCGATCGTCAACTAGCGAGAATTTTAGTATTTTAAACTTTTGTCCATTTTTTTATGAGTACGACATACGTGTCAAAGAAAAAATTGGATTAAATCTTATTTAAATGACAGTTGAATAAAATATTTATATAGTTTTAAAAACTCGATAAGAACGGCACCTCTTTTTAAACAAAGCCATGATTATCACAATTATTTCTTGAAATATGTTCAATGGAATGTAAATATGTTCTTTGGTAGGTGCGATGTTATTTTTTCCAGAGGTGTAATATGTATTTAACATATCAATGTGATTACATCAGTATATTAACTTTATTTACCTTCCGAATGTATTATTATCATCATCATCATCATTTGCCACCCACAAGGGTCTCACTCGCTGAGGGCATGGGCCTTACCAGACTATCGAATAGCAGTCGAGGCCAAAGGAACCTGAGTCTCACACGTGACGTGAGGGCTCCCCTTTCGTGTCCATACCGCGGGGACCCAAGCCGTCTTGGTATGCGGCTTTTTGTAAAGAGTTTCCCCCTCTTGGTCATTGCTGGCATTGGACGTACACCTTCTACCCTGTTCAAGGTAAGTAGGAGGGGGTTTATCTCGGTATTCATTTTTCGTCTTCTCTAGGCGTTATCTGCGAAGAGAATTTATGGTCAGCATCTCTTATAGATATTATTCAAATTTCCTTGGGTTTTAAAAGTGATTAAGTAGATTTAATGGTTTTATGTTTGGTTGATGTTATAGTAGCGGAATGTGATTCATTTCCCATAATTTTCCAGGAATCAATCTATCGGTCATCACACCTCCCCCGGTAGGATTGTGGAGTGTTAAATAGTTAATCTGAATCTCTGTGATATTTATAACTTATTTATAGAGTGTGGAAATGAAGTGACCGCCACTCAATATTGAGTGGTTTGGAGAGCTTGAGACTGAATTATGTCACTTAAAATGTGACTAAGACACACTAAAATGGAAAAACATACACTAAAAACAACACGGCTATGTTGACTCAGCTCTGGTATTCCTAGGTCAGTTTCCCCTGCGACTTATTTATAAAAAGCATGAAAAAACGACGTTTCGTCAACACCGAAAAAGTGTTCTATAAATAGTTCTAAGATTGGCAAAGGCGTTCACTTATTTTTATGGCGAAAAACTATAATTTCACCACAGCTCACTTATTTAAATAATAAAAAATAATCATAATAAATCGCGCAATAAAATTTCTACGCGAAACCATCGAACGTATATGGGCCTGAAAATTGCGCTGGGTGGCTGTATGGGGGTCGCGCATGCGCTCTGGCGCCATTTCACTGAAACACTCCATCTCTTGACACAAATTTTCATCCTATGAAAGCATGACACGATAGGGGTGGAAAATCGCAACGAATTTTCATCGATCGACTCAATAAATTCGATTTTTATGACTGATTTTATCGAAAAATTGGATTTCATCGATTTTTCAATGGATCGAGTTGAAAATTTTGGGATTTCCATCCGACACGAGCATTTTGTATTTAATCTCGAGTATATATGATCGTGGCTTAACGATCCACCGTCAATGTTTGCCGTGTTATCAGCATCCGTGCACGTTGATAAGAGACGTATAGGATTAAACGGATCCAGTAATTATTTTAATTATAACGTAACGTGGCCGCTTTTTTGATAAATATTGCGGTTTTTCGTTTATCATTCATACGGCAGATAGTTTTGATAACGATAAGCGAAACGTGATGGTTTCTGTGCCGTCGGAGGATGGAGGATGGTAATAATAAATGAAAACACGCTGATTTTTGGCATACATAAATTTAATTATTATAAATAAATAATTTATATAATACGGTTATTAACATATTTTCAAATAATTTAAAAAATGGAATATCATTCTTCAATACAAGAATGGTTCGATTAACCTTTTAAAAATTGTATAATATACAAATTGTAAAAAAATCACTGTTCACGAGTCCACTACGAGTTTATCATTATTATTATTAAATAATTATCAAATTTTTAATTTTGAATATCATATCTATTTAATCGTGTCGTATATAAATTTAGTTCAATCAACGAGACATGCCATTTTCAATCTTGTCAATAATATATCAACGGATTATAATATTAATAAAACAATAATATTTCATTTTTTCGAGTGAAGAGATTCCATTAGTGTGGTGAGTGAGATTATTTTTTTTTTCTTTGATAAAGATCAATATTTACATAATAACGATTTTTTTAATATCAATCGGCTACTTTACAACCAAAAGTTTCGTTCTATACATAGATATACATGATTTTAAAGCAATAAAATGTAACGTCGGCAAATATAAAAATCAATAGTTACATATTTACACTGATCGGATGTCTGAAGCTGTCGTTTAAATGGCTGCCATCCACGCGGCGGTGGTCATTCGTAACACACGACACATTCTCTACGTATAATTGACGATTACTATGCAAATGAACTAACGCTAACATCAAATAATCATATTTTTAATCATAGCAATTCAATAATTATGCATTAAATAGACGAAAAAAATTACAACCGTGCCGAAAATTCAATAAAATCTTATATATATATATATAATAAAATGGTCGTTACGAGATTTTAAATTCGATAAAAAAAAATCAATCGGCACATTGTGATCACAACTCGGTACATAACAGAAAAAAACATAATTGTATATCACGTACAAGGTTTGATCGGAAAATATACAGACGAAAAAAAAAGATTAATTTCTTAAGCTTCAGGTAAAATTCGTGATGAGAGGGAGGGAGTACTCCATCTTTTAAAAAGATTCTGCTCAATCAACCAATTTAAAACTGGCGTGGATGTAAGAAAAGAGTTCATCAGAGGTGGAGGAAACGAATATCCATCGAAATAGTATGAAGAAGGCTCAGAAAAGATGGTTTTATGGAAAGATCTCCAAAAAAAAAACCACTTCTCGTAAAACAAATGTGCACTATGGGCAAGAGTTTACCGGACCTGGGCAAAAAAGGACTAGGAATGTTATCTTCTCGGATGAAAGCTAATTATCTGGTTCGGCTCGAGGTATTCGGTATGTAAGGAGGAAAACAGGAGAAAGGCTTGACGGAAAATGGAGCAGGAAAAATGAAATGGGGATGCTTTTCTTACTATGGAGTTAGTGTTTGTTGATGGAACCGTCAATGCAGAAGTATAGAAAACAAACATTAACCTAGCCGTGCCGATGGGGTCTATTGTAGACCCCAAGGTTTAGTTTTAACCACTTCATTTCTCTCTAGCTTATTTTGTTCCAATTGTATTCTTACTTTTCTATAGCCTGATAATAGATTTTCAATGCTTCAATGATTTTCAGTATACATTTTTTTGGAACGTTTTTGCGAAAATAATTCGCTCATGAAGTGGTTAATATAATTCCTACATGTCACAAACTATTTGTATTTGTTGACCAATAATATTTGCATGTCAAGATATTGATCGATCATTATCTTGACTTGAAATGCTTGGGGTCTCTGATAGACCCCCATTGTTTTCGAGCCGCAATGAACAAATATTCGAGGCAATTGTGTGTATGTGTTTTCGCCATTTGCATAATCAGAATTAAACGAGTAAACTAAAAAATAAAAAAATTATATCCTCATATATTCTGACGCATCATAAAGTTATTTCTAAACATTATTTAATTTTTTTATTAGAAGAAAATAAAGTAAATACTCCCTTTGAATAAAAAATATAATAGTTTTCATACGAATTTTCAAATATAAACAGGTTAAATTACATAGACCCCTTATATTTAAATAATTTTCTTCATAGTAATTTCCTTGCATTTTTTTCTATAATCAGCAGTAAAGCTCATATTGCAGCAAGGGACGATTTTTTGCCGACTAGCCCAGCCTCGATATTGATGAAGAATTCATCAATACCTTGAAATGCTTGGAGTCTCTGATAGACCCCCTTCGGATGACGCGGTTGTTTTCGAACTTCCGTTACGGAAAAGTTAACCATTTACTTTGGTTTAAGAAAAAAACATCTAACATTACTCCATCCAATTTTATATACTGACGCATCATAAAGATTTTAAGTTATTTCTAAACATTATTTAATTTTTTATTAGAAGAAAATAAAGTAAATACTCCCTTTGAATAAAAAATAAAATAGTTTTCATATGAATTTTCAAATATAAATAGGTTAAATTACATATACCCCTTATATTTAAATAATTTTCTTCATAGACCCCCTTGCATTTTTTTCTATAATCAGCAGTGAAGCACATACTGCAGTCAGGGACGATTTTTTCCCGACCAGCCCAGCCTCGATATTGATGAAGAATTCATCAATACCTTGAAATGCTTGGAGTCTCTGATAGACCTCCTTCGGATGACGCGGTTGTTTTCGAACTTCCGTTACGGAAAAGTTAACCATTTACTTTGGTTTAAGAAAAAAACATCTAACATTACTCCATCCAATTTTATATACGGACGCATCATAAAGATTTTAAGTTATTTCTAAACATTATTTATTTTTTTATTAGAAGAAAATAAAGTAAATACTCCCTTTGAATAAAAAATATAATAGTTTTCATACGAATTTTCAAATATAAATAGGTTAAATTACATAGACCCCCTTATATTTAAATAATTTTCTTCATAGACCCCCTTGCATTTTTTTCTATAATCAGCAGTGAAGCACATACTGCAGTCAGGGACGGTTTTTTCCCGACCAGCCCAGCCTCGATATTGATGAAGAATTCATCAATACCTTGAAATGCTTGGAGTCTCTGATAGACCCCCTTCGGATGACACGGTTATTTTCGAACCGCCGTTACGGAATGGTTAACCATTTACTTTAGTAAGTAATTAGAGTCAAAGATTTTGTAGAAAACTCCTGTTTTCCTGAAAGAGTCCTGATTTAAACCACATTGAAAATTTATGACACATTATGTAAACAAAAGTCAACAGACAGAAGTCCGCCGATTTAAAATCACTTAATACATCAATAACAAAGGTATGAGGAGATAACGTCAGAAACAATAAAGAACTTCGTCCGGATTGAAGCTGGTATAAAAAATAAAGGATCAATAAACGAATTTTCCGCATATATTGATCAAACCTCGTACATAAGACGTTACAGAACCCTATCTAAGATCTTATGTTTTATAATACGACTACCATTTTTTATATAGGCCACAACAGCAGTCTATCATCTAGCAGTTATTTTCGGAGCGCGGTGTACGCGCCCTTCGTTTTAGCCTAAGGATCTCGGATAAATTTACGAGAGATCCGATTGATATTTTGATTTGTAACACTTACAAAGGCAATATATCGGCCCGTCGATTAAATTGATTAAAACAAAACAAAACAAAAAATGTGTATATTTATAATACTGATTACGTTACAATCTCGGAATAAAGAATAAATGTATGAAATACACGTATTTCGTTGCCGTATACATCTAATATTACTAATATCACTTGGTAAATGCAAAAGAAATGCTATATGTAATAAAAAAAAATCAATCAGAATAAAATATTCGCGTGTAATAAATAATAATTTAGAACAAAAATATATAATAAAAAAAATAATATACAATCGATACTGAGCACCAATTGAGCTGAATCTTATAAATCAGTGCGTATGATATCAAAATATCACACAATTAAATTATAGACTAGTAGCGATGGACCTCCGATCGTCGGCGTCAATTTCATATATATTCAATAATATCGTCATTGTTCGGTTAAAAATTCAAAAAATTAACAACGTTGTGCCAAAATCTACGAATAAAAAATTTGTACTCGACGTACGATTAGTAATAAACCAAAAAATACGTAATTTACAAACATATTGCTATATTACACGTGAGATTCACGAACTTTACATATCGGTAAATACATTATTTACATATTTAATCACGCGACGCCGCTGTCCAGGTGGCTGCGCTTCTTGCAATCGTTCCTCGGCGTTACGTGATGGTCCGGAGTCGATTTCAGTATGTCCGGCTGGCCGTGCGACATGACTCGCTCTTGACATCCGCTCGACGATTGGTTCGTCGACGATCCGAACGTGAGAGTGGCGTTTCTATCGGATAGCGTCATCGTGGTGAGATGCGAATTGAGCGTGCCGTGCGAGTTCAGCGTGTTGTGAGTGGTATGAAAGTGGCCGGACGAGTTGAGAGTGTTGTGATGAGTGGAGTGAGGTAACGTGGATGGCGACGAATGGGGAAGCGTCGACGGGCCGGGACGCGAGCGCATCGAACGGTGACTGCCGTTGCGAGTCAACGAGTTCATCTGCGGAGTGTCCGGCTGGCCGGGCTTCGTTAGAGCGTTTTTATAATCGGCTATCAGATGCGTTAATTCAGCCATCTGAAAAATAAAGAACAAGATTTTAAAATCACGATGAAAATTGTCGTGAATAATTAATCGATGGATTACTTTTGGTTTGTTGAGGCTGATGATCATCTTTTCGATGCCCATTCCCGTGTCGTTGCCGTTGATGACCATCATGAGATCGTCTTGAACTCCGCCGAATAATCCGATGGAAGCGTGTGCGTAACGAGCAATAATACCCATCGACGCCAGTTCCAAGATCGTTACTCCGTCTTCGGACACAGCCAACCATACCATCGATAAATCAGGCTGTTTAATCTGAAAAATTTATATTGGATGATAAATTATGTTTATTTTACTTTAAAAACATGGATAGAACCTCATTTATGGTGTCAGTCACCGGTGACTGACACGGCGTGTGGTAATACTATGCATACATTTTATATTTTTTATGACACATATTTTTTTTGAAGAGCATCAAATCGACAGATTTTAAATAAAAATGAATAAACGTGAACGTACTCTGGCTTGGAAGAGTGTGGCTCCGAAGAACGGCCATTTTCTCGTACAATTCAAATATATTCTAACGCAATCCAGTGAGCTGCGTCCTTTCAATGCTAACCATCGCAGTCTTAATTTATCTTCGACATCGCTAAAATATTCAAACAAAAAAAATATTAAAATGCCGTAATTTCAATTTACGATATTAATAAATACGAGAATATAATTACCGCAATTGTTCGATGGACATTCCGGTTTTATAGCGATACGGATAGAATCTATCGACCAATCCGACGGATTTATCCGGTTGACAATCTCCCATTTCCAGCTGTGCCATGAGAGCACCCAATTCAGTACTGAGTTCTCTCGTCACGGGGAATCTCCCGGCAACCACTGAATTAAAATAAATAATATATAACAATGCAATTTTTTTTAAATAATATATTAGGGGGACCGAAAAGTAATCAAAATTTTTTCGATGAGCTCATTTACAGTTAGTTTATGTCGAGACTGTGGTTTAAAACCGTTTAAAATGGAAATAGGAATCTCAGAGATGTTGCACGAAAAAGACGACCCTAAAAATTAGATGATGATATCCTGAAGGCGACGGTGGATTCAGATCCTCGTCAAACAATTGAGAAGTTATCATTGAAGATTGGCTGTCCATGGTCTACAGTTCAGGATCATCTTCGTCGAATGCACTACAATGGCTGGCGTCCGCGCCGCTATAGGCCTCCCGCACGTGAACATGATCATCATCCAACTTGATAGCGCATCCATTTACTGATATCCTGCCATCCATCACCTCCTAATTACTATTTTCACAATTACTATTACATATATTTTTTATTATTATTATTATTATTATTATAGATTATTGTTATTATTATTATTAGTGTTTATTATTATACGACTGTTGATTATAAATAAAACCATGTATTCTGTATTCATACGACAAATAAAATAAATCGTCGTCGCATAGGAAAATTTTGTACAGGCAAGTATTTTGGGTTCCTCATGAATTGACGAAAACGGCGCTCAATCAACTGTGTACCGTCTGTGCGTCTCTTTTGTCTCGGTATGAAGCCGATCCGTTTTTGCGGCGAATTGTAACTGGAGATGAGAAGTGGGTGCTTTACAATAATCCTATTCAGCTGGTGGCCTCCACGACCTCCCTGTGGTGCTGGATGTGAGTAGGAGGACGGGTGCCAGTGGGGACGTCTCCTAGAGCAGACTGAGCTCTGGGCAGCCCCCGCGAGTCAACATGTCAGGCAGGTCACTATGGTTTCTCCATCCTCTGAAACTAACAAGGAGATCCTTGGCGAGAGTCCCTGCCGACGGGCGGTGCGGGGTGGGCTCCTCCTCGGCAACGTAATTCCCTGTTGTCTTCGTTGCCTTAGAGGAGCAAACGACTCCCAGTCGAATTTCGCGGTCTATACGATGAAAGGGGGCAAATGCATTATTATTAGACTGATGGGACACTTGAAGCCGCTGTCTGGCCCGCGGAACAGCTGTAGAAAGCTTTGCAAAGGCGGGGAATCGCAGGAACTTTCCGGCCTTTAGAGTGGGGGATGGAGTGTGTGGATGTGACAAACCAGCACAATTTCACTCTATCGCAAACCTTGGGGTGCTAGGCGTGAGGGGAGCGGAAAGGGAATCGACTCCTCACTCCGTTCTGATAAACATATGCCTCATATGGCAAGTATAAGCGGAGCGCGGTGTGAGGTCATTCCCTTCCCCTGGTCCACCAAGTCCAGGGCCCCCAAGTAGTGAGTTTGGGGTGTTCTTCATAGAGCCATACTCGTTATACAATAATCCTCAGCATTACATTTAATTATTGCTGGCATCCTTCCGCTCGACCTTGAAATCCAGCTGAGGACCGTCAGTTTTTGCTTGAAAAACACAGTGGCACACACAGTGAAAAACACAGTTTGCACAAAAAACATATTGTCGTCGGCATCATTACAATTTGCCCACTCGAGGGCGAATCTTTAGCTAATCTAAAATCACGAGTCCGCGAATCTACTCTCGATCAGTGGCAAGAGAGATCTCTTCTTTCGCGATATCAGAGTCAAACTAAACTTAAAGAGTTTGACCTAGTAGTTTCTCTACATTGCTGCTGTGGGTACGTCTGTCAGATTACAGTCACGTTCTGGACGTGTCACGACCTACTCTATGCTGTCCGATCCGGGATTTTCTCTACAGGTCTCCAGGTGGAGGGCCCTATCGGACACATGGACCTGGTCAGCGGTGTGATTTTCGGAGCATCGACTTTCGGAGAGTTGTGCAAGGCAACTTTCCCTCTCTCTTCTCTCTTTTCTAAAGAAATATTTAGTATTATTTTTTAACATTACGCATTCTAGAAAAAAACTGCTTTTGTTGTACCGATTGAACCAGCCCCAAGCCGGTATATGCGGTGTGGGTGGATGGCAAGGGATGGAACGTGTCGGATCGGCCTGACACAGCTTCATCTTGGGTACAAAAGTATACAATAATCCTGTACGAAAAAACAATGGCTTTCTTCTGGAGAGGTACCTACATCGGATCTCTCTCCATCCGATTATCACCTTTTCAGATCGTTAAAAAATTTTGATTACTTTTCGGTCCGCCTTAAATAAACGAATAAAAGATTTACCTTGTTGATTTACTTGGTAACATAACAGCAATCGTTCTTTATCAGTTTCCGTTCGCGCCGCATTTCTAAAATACAATCGATTTTTATAACTGAGACGGATAACGCGCGAGTTTTCGAATTTGCCGGAACCCTTTTCACGCAAGGCCGTCTCCCATTTTGATATAACATCGCATAACTAAAAAAATATATTCATATTAAATCGATGCAATTATCGGGAATTATTTATTAAATGAAATATATACCTTTTTATCTAATTTAATATGATGTTCCAAGTCTTTTTCGATCGGATCGTCGCTGAAGAGGGTGAAGCCTGATACGGCCGTCTCTCGACAACTCAATTCGTTGCTCAGCGTCGATAAAAACTCCTCAACGGTAGTCGAACCATCGAAACTGACGACTTGATATGTATTATTTAACATATGTACGGGAATTGCGTGCGGAAGACTATGGTGATACGGATTTTTCAAAAGGATAGAGAGAACTTCCATACGCGACGGCTTATCTTCGCGTCCGCCGTTGTGTATGGTGCGTTCCAAGGCACGTTCACAATATGCTGCATATTTACCGCACTCGCTCCTATCGAATAAATAAAACAATTAGAATCGAATCGATTTATATTATTAATACAGTCAACCCTTCTATAACGGTCAGATAGGGACCACGCTATAGAAAAAAACGCTTTAGAAAGTTAGGCACCCATACAAAATTTGGGGTTAGGTTTTTTTTTACTTTCTTTGCGATTTGAAACAAATCAAACATTTGACCCATTTTTATATTTTCAATGACCTTGCACGTGTTTAATTGGATAACGGTAGCTCGAGCCTACATGCGCGAGGGGGTATTGACCTCGCATATTTCTTCCAGTTTATTCATTCGCAACAGATGTGGCAGGGGAGTTCAAAGGGACAGTTTTTTTAGTTAATTATTTTAAAATGCTTTAGCATATGATGAATAAATAATAAAAAAAATTAAATATAAATTATGAAGCAGCACCGAATATATGTTTTATTTAGGATTCATAATAACATAAAATAAAAATATATTAAAAACAAACAATAATTGAAGTAATAAAAAAAAATGGTGAACATTTTAAATTGGGTAATTATGCATTTAATTACTGTCAGAGTCATCTAATATCACGTTCCATAGAGATTTTTTCAATACCATGGGATGGGATTGGATTCACCAGGATGGGATTCGCCAAAAAAAGAAATGAAAACGCCTAGCGAGGTAAAGGGGCAAACAGCCACCGACAAATATTTTCTAAGTGCACGTACATATTTAAAATGCACATTATTCAGGAAAATTTTAATTTAACCTTGAAAATATTGCGTTTCGTAAAACGAACGCTATAGGAGGGAACGCTATACAAAAAACCGCCGCAAACGCTATAGAAAAAAAAAACGCAATAGAAGTGAACGCTATTGGAGGGTTGACTGTACAATCGTATTGCGACTTACTTTGAATCGGAATTTCTTGACAGATGCAACTTCAGATACCATAACAGTCGATTATTCCTCGGCACAAACAGACTGACGGCCAACGCCAATAATTGCCATCCTTGGATAAAACTATACGTCGGCGGATTACTCTTGCAATCGACCGAGAGCAACGGAGCCTAAATAGTCGGTAAAAATAATAATTAATCACTCGTTTATATCAAAGCATTATAATCTGAAATGTATGAATGAAACGATGCCGATAAAGCAATCATAAAATGATAATATATTTAAATCGACGGTTAGTGTTAATTGATTAATCGTTACGCATGCACTCGATAAATCCCAAACTCGAACAGCAAAATTCACAAGAAAACGTTTACAGCCAATTATGTGTGCGGAAAAAATAAACAAACAGCTTGGTGATTAGCAATTTCAAATAGTCTTACCGATGACCGTTAACGAACATTTTTTTTTGAAAAACGACAGTCGTGTGCTGAAAAAAACGATACACGTCGTCCGCTCATTTCCGATTTCTATTCGTAATAAAAAAAATAATAACAAAATGATGGGATGATTCTTGATGTCTGTGACAGAACCCACCTGCACAGACAATGGAGAGCTGGCGTTATTGTTGATACCGTCGTTTCCGCCGCTATTTGAAATGCTTCCGGAACCGTTGTTACCAGCGGATCCAGTGTCGCAGGTGAACAAGGATTGCGTGGCGCACAATAGCAGTTGCTGCAAATGAAATGTTGGTGTTCGACATATATCGTTAAATCATCATCTATACAAACAATATATTTCAATAAAACACATTGTGATAAAGACGTAATATTCGTGATAATGACATATGCATATAAGAATAAATAATTACAAAAAAATTACGACGAACCCTCTCCCACTCGGTTGTATCGAACAGGTTGTTTTATCTAAGAGGAAGAGGATATATCAAGCGTAATTCGAATGCAAATAATAAATATTAATCGTAGATGTCGTACGGATATGCATTATTAATATGAAGCGAGGATGTCTACAGATATGGATACATGGACATAAATTATAATAGATAGATGACACCAACATTCCATTTGATAATATAGAATTTTAAAAGATCTTCCAACCATTACAGCACCGCAAGCTTACATAAACAACGATCTAAAATATATATATAGAACAATAAATAAATATTTCATGACGAAGGCGTTTCCTCTCGTAAGCATGCATTCAAATTATTAAAGGCGAGATATTAAGTTTATTGATTATTATGATCTATAATTATATCCGGCTCTCGATTTAATATATATATAAATCAAGATCTACATGGACATAAACTACGCTACACAAAATATCTTAAAATAATACGGCACAATAATAAGTACGATTATGTAAAATTTGCAGTTTTGAGTGTGGGACGTGCGATTTATCAAATTATTATTCAAAGACATATCAAGCACACCTTATGCGAAGCATCCAAAATAGCAGATGAAATATATATATCACATATTATGATGATTATTTGACTTACATATATTTACAACATTAATTGATCACCTAAATGGAGATAGATGGAGAATAAACAAAATTATTAGGTAGTTTGATAAGTAATTTCGTATTTTCGACACGGGATTCAATAAGTAAACGTCTTCAAATACCGTTGATACTTTCCTTTTATCTAGAGCCATTTTTTAAAAAATATGGTGGGGTAAACATCAGTGGCGTACGATGGTGTTGATGTTGGGTGTGCTGAATGTGGAAAAATTATAAATATAAATTATTATTTATACATTAATTTTACGATAGTTTCATTGGAAAATTTATGTTGCAAAAACGAAGAATAGAATTAATGTGTAAATAATAATAAAATCAATAAAAAAAAAACTGTATTTTTTTTCCACATTCAGCACACCCAACATCAACACCATCGTACGCCCCTGGTAAACATCTTTGTAAGTTTTTTTTGTAGAATTATTCAACGTCATAGTGCCCTCGTATTATCTAACACCATTCTTCATTTTATCCGGTCTATGGCAAGGTCACTTGAAACTTCCGGTAAGTTTCAATGATACAGCGTCTCGTTATATACACTCCAGCTGCCTCGGCTTTGGTCTTCCTTTTCTCCGAGGATAGGAAGGCTTGTTAACCATAAGCCTTTTCGGCGGCTGACTGTCCCGCATCCTTGACACGTCACCGACACACTGGGGTCGACAACTTGTGACCAGTATATCTTTGTATAGTCGGTACTGAAAAACTCGAGATAAACAGCTGTGCTCCACTGAGCGAAGATAGAGTTCGATCTTATAATTGTTTGATTTACTAGAAAGACCATTAAATGATTTTTCATAAGCCTAGTTGTAGAACCCTGGCCTCATCCAGAACTCTTCTCCATTTTATCCGGTCTGGCACCACAACGCTCCATTTTCCGGTAAGTTTCAATGATGTATACACTCCAATGACCTGTCTTTTCGGCGGCGACTGTCTCGCATCCTTGACATGTGCCCGGTCCACTGGAGTCTGGCCACTCTCACGACAGCTCCTCGTTGCTTCGGATATGCCATTCCACATTGTCGAATACAGCTCCAAATATTCGTCTCAGAATTCTCCTCTCCAGGATGTCCAGTTGTCGCTCATTTGTTTTGTCAAAGCCCAACATTCAGATCCGTATGTTAAGATTGGCCTGATGAGGGTCTTGTAGAGGACTTTGGTCTTCTTTGAGAGGAATCTCGACAGGACGGTTCTTCTTCGTACTTCCAAATTGGTTTCATTATTGTTTGTGATAAGTGAGCCGAGATATACGAGTTCCTGGACAGCCTTGAAGCTGTACTCTTCGACTAAGGAGTTCAATGGTTCGTCCTTGGCATATCGACATGTATTTTGTCTTGGACTCGTTGATCCTTAGTCCAATGCCAGTTGCCGCTCTCATTATTCGTTGGCATGCATCCTTGAGAGCCGACCGAGATCTGGCCACAATGTCTATGTCATCCGTGCTTTTTTTTTATTATTTTTTTATCCTCCTCTCAAAGGTCTCCTATTCAGCTGTCGTTCATCTTGTTTTGTCAAAGCCCAACATTAGGATCCGTATATTAGGACAGGCCTGATGAGAGTCAATGCAGAGCTTGACTTTGGTCTTCCTTGAGAGAAATTTCGACTGTAGATGCTGTTGAGATCCAAAGTAGCACCGGTTTGCCAGCATGGTACTTCTTCGTACTTCCAAATTAGTTTCGTTATTTTTTGTAACAAGTGAGATATGTGAACTTCTGGACGGCCTCGTAGCTGTACTCTTCGACTTTAAGGATTCGTCCTTGGCATGTATTTTGTTTTGGTCTCATTGTACTGGATCCCATGGCCATTACCGTTCTCATTATTCGCTGGCATGTACTCTTGAGAGCCACCCGAGATCCAGCCACAATGAACGTTACATCGATGCGCCTATATCAGGATTACCCTCCAAATTCAATGATCATTTAACCCTTGAGCAATAGAATGGAAAATAGAAATGCACGCCTTAACAAAGCTATAATTATTTGTGACAATCGGCCCTACCCACATCTCAGTGTTGTCACAACCCGAGCAGCAGCTCAACTAGGGGCTCACGCCTAGTGACCTGATCCATATGTGAAGAGCCTAGTAAACCTGAAGGGCAACCATCGAAACCCTAACCATGGGTTGAGGGGGATGAGTCACTACTGAAAGGGGAAGGAGACTCAGCAGTTGAAAGGAGGAATCCCAGGATCGATGGAGATGGCATAGTGCTCTCATGTCTGCAAAGGATTAGGACCCACTCTCAAATATAATCAAGTTCCATTTTTGTTTGTGTATTTCCTGTCTACGTGGTGATAATTCTCCACTTTTACGACGTACCCTAAATTTTTCGTTCAATGTCATGACAGATATCGGCCATTGAATTTCTTTGATAATCGCCTTGTTCTTCATGCCTTTACAACTCTCTGATGATTACGTAGATCTGTATTTTAATTATTTTTAAACTAGCTCCAGAATTTTACATTTTTGTATTATTAGACAATTGTCTTATGACCGATTTAATATTTTGAAGAATGAAAAAAACGAGATTACTTATCAAATCACTTAATTAAAAAAAACAAGGTTGATTATCTTGGGGGAAAAAAATTAACGAAACAAACATTATAAAAATATAACATGAGTAACGTAATGGAATCGTGCGTTGAATCGTAAAGTTTTTAATAATTTACGATTCAACGCACAAATAATTAAGTATGACTCTTAAATACAGCCATGCAAGTTTACGTACGCAAATATAAGCACTTACATTCTTAAGCTTTAGATGCATGCCTCTGGCTCCGGTGTTACCCGGCGATGAGTGAGCACTTCCAATTTTTTTATCGTGCAGTAATGGCGATTTGTTATTACATCCTTTTCTAAGAACCAGGGGTGTTACCTGCACTCCGTGCTTGTTGTGCGAATGGCGACTAGTCTGTTTTATGAGACAACTGATCAATTCGTCCTGCAGCTCGCTAACTTCCAAACACTGTTGCAGGGCGTTTTGCGCCAGAACAACGTGATAATCAATACCGGCGTGTTCCACCGCCACCGACATGAACAATTGGCAACACTATAACAATAAAAAATGATATAAATTCGATATAAACCGATATCAATTAATCGAATACGACATACTTTGAATAATTTAATAGCTTCTGCTTGTAACGCTTCAGAATTCAACGACGTAAGTGGCGATGCGATGTTATCTTTCGAATGCAACAATTGAGGATGTCTCCAAAGAACGCAAGCTATCAAAAAAAATATGATTAAAATCATTGTTATGATTCATTCGAATACGAAATTTCATTGTACGTACTCGGATCTCCGTCCGTTTCCATTAATTTTTGTACGAGTTGTTCGTAGTGTGTACCCTGACTCAATCCTCCGCCGCTGACGACAGTCAGATTATACAACCATCCGTCTTTTTCAGCTTTATTATTAAATAGTAAATATGTTGGTCCCTGAAAAAAATATTATATTTAAGCTCCGTTGATAAATTCTTATTAATTTATATTTTTTACCTGGTGTTGCGGATATATAGCGATGGTTAAATGCGTTTGGCTCTCTTCGTTACGCTCCTCGGAATCGGAATCGGATACGTGTTCAACATCTTCGACTCTCGCATCCCTCATATTTATCTGACCCGCAGGATTCTATAGAACGTTTACGTTATGATTAATATATACGCAATTATATAAATATATTTTTAATCGTGATCGACTTACGGTATCAGTCGGAGCTTTAAAATATAGAAACATTTTTCCGATTAACGTACACCAGCTCTTCTTTGCATGTCCGTTTTTGACTTTCGTTAACCATCCCTGGATCGTAGGCTTGTTGTCTTCTTTGCTTAATAATAATTTCGTAGCATTCCGCCTTTGTACGTTCTATGTAACAAATAAATTATATATAATCCATATTGATCGTCTTAATTTATTTTTAAAAAATACGTACTTGTAAAACTCTTATCCAATCTTCCATAGTTGCTGTACTATCGGCAGTCAGATAATATGTTCTCGATCCAGTATAAATTTCGAACGTAGCTGCGCCTTCGTTTCTAGATATTTTGCATGCTTCCCCTAAACCTATTTGGCCTTGCGGTTTACGATTTACTTCCGATTGCGATTTCCAATACGATAACGTTCCATTCTTCAGAACAAACCTAAAAATTACATCGATATAGTTAACATATTTTTTTTATCAAACCTCGTACAGTCAACCCTCCTATAGCGTTCACTTCTATAGCGTTGCGGCTGTTTTTTGTATAGCGTTCCCTCGGCAGGAGCGTCATTGAAAATATAAAAATGGTTGAAATGTTTGATTTGCTTCAAATCGCAAAGAAAGTTAAAAAAACCTAACCCCAAATTTTGTATGGGTGCCTAACTTTCTAAAGCGTTTTTTTTCTATAGCGTGATCCCTATCTGAACGTTATAGAAGGGTTGACTGTATATGAAATAGTGCATACCATCTCTTCCTCCATGTTTTCAGTTTTCCGCCGAGCTTGGTGAGATGTCCGCTCTTTTCTAGCGGTTCCTGCTTTCTTGGCGAATCAACGGTACTCCCTCTGGTGGCTAACGATGGCAGAGATAATGACGTCGACGTCGCCTCGCAACCTGACAATGCATCGGGAGGGATTGCATAATCATCCGACATACCGGATTCAAACGATGTATCTGATTTAAATAACGAACGAAAATTTCAGAAAATATCCACTGCACAAAATTAATTAAACGTAAACACATTTCAATCACAGTCTTTCCGCATTAACTCCTCGAAATTGTTTAAAAAAAATGATAAAAAATAAAATGGAATACATGGGGAAAGACTCGTAATCTATGTAATAATCCATACAAAGTAAACCTCTTGTTTTGCACTGTTTACTCGGCGATCCGCTGCTGGATCTCTTCGCCGGACTTAAACTAGAACTTGTTTTGACACTCTTCGATGGACTGCTCGCGCTCAAACTTGTGTCACTGGAGCTGCATTGACCTGTTAGAACGCCGTTAGCGCTTGTCGTAAGCACTAGGCCATGACTAGATATCATTTGGGGTTGAGACTGAGACGCGTTCGTCAACAAGACACTTTGTGATGAGAGGACGGGGGGATCTGCAAGATTAATATACGGATTACGCACTGCATCGACGACGAGTAGTGATCGATCAAGAATAATATTACTAAAAGTATGGTGAGGCGTGTTTTGAGCGGTGACACTCATGGAATGTGGCTCTTCTCCGTCTGACGAATCGTCGGACGAATCTCCGGTAAACGGCATGGATCTAATTTGACTAGCACGCTACAAAAACAATTTAAATTAATATTTTACCGCAACATAATATCATGAAATGACAATTAAATATATATTACCCCTTTTACGGTGGCATATACGGGTACGGATATATCTTGGTATCCCGTAAGATCGACAGGAAGCCTAGTGGATGCCGGCGGGCTCAGTTCGTCACCAACAGATTGTTGCAAACCATCAGCCGCTACCTATGATTAAAGTATGATTTAATAAAATAATATAAGTGATTAAATAAAATTGAATAAAATCACGCACTTGATAAATTTTGGCTTCCCAGCTCGGAAATCGATGCAACGGTGGAGTCGGAGGTCGGATCGGATCGATCGACATATCGCTAGCAGTGCTGGAACCGCCTCTGCTAACGCCACCGATCCCAGATCCTCCGCCGATGCTAATATCCTGACGCAACCATCCCGGCATCCGTTCTAAAAATTACAATAAAACAAATTAAACATACGTTTCGATCGAAATAAATAAAAAATGCATCACAAACCTCTGCTCGGAGTGTATATTTCGGCATAATCATGAGTAGTATCACCGTCTGTTGATGTGTTGGGGGTCGTTGGAAGAATTACTAAATTATCGACAGCAGCCTGAAATTATTAATTTTAAATATTACAATATATACGGAAAATACGATTAATTTATTATATATTGATTGCTTACTGCTAAATCATCGGCTAGCAAGCTAGCTTTCGTACGTTCGTCCATTGTCGTAAATGGGCTGTTTATATTAACGTTGATGGGATTATTTGCTAATGGATTAGATGTGCCGATTGAAAGATTACGCCTGTGACGCACCGGTGTACTGTAATGGGGTTCTATAGATGTGTGTTGCGGGATCTGAAAAATAAATCAATATTATACATATGTAATATGCAAACGATTAACCGATCCATCACGCCGGCTTGAATTCTTCATCAATATCATTTTTTTTAAAAAACTGATTATTCTAAGAATAAAAATAGTTATTGATGATATGCGTCATAGTTTGGTCAGTATCAATCAGTATGACGTGTAAATGACACACGCACTCGGCGATGTCTCGCCATAGAGTGAGTTCTGTTGGAAAATGTCACAATGTTTCACTCACACTTGGCACATCGTACCAGATGTGAGAGAGAAAAAACAACACGCCTGTGGCAACACAACCAAATATTGTTGTTTTTATTAATACAATATAAATGAACCTGTGGAGCTTCTAGACTTTCAGATCTTCTTCTATTTGCAGAAAGCAAAGATATAGGACTCCGAGTAGGATTATCTTCTGTGCGTACTTCAAGCGATAGGCTAGCACGGCTAGGTATCTAAATAAAAAAATATATATATATTAAAACACTGCTAAACATATTTATAAAATAGAATGGTGATTGATATCGTACCAAATTTCTACTGCCTTGCAAAGCTATATGATTCCGTAATAGCTCCAGCTGCTGATTGCACTTGTTGTTTTGTTCGCGGAGATGTTGGTTTTGTTCTTCGAGCTCGCGCAATTTATTAGTGACCCATTCCTTTATCCGAGCCGCTTTGGCCTCAACTTGTTTAGCATCTTGTAGACGAAGCTGTTTCTATGATAAAAATCATAGAACATGAATCAAAGGAAACACAAAAAATATAATATTCAAATATACGAATCAAATGAAAAAATGCCGACTTGTTCCTCGACTTGTCCCTCAAGGCGAACGATGGCTTTCCGTTCAACAGGTCCGTCCGGCTGCATGGGCCATTCGCATAGCCGCTGCTCCATGGCGCGAACCTAAACACAATAAAATCAGTATATTTAATCATTTTCGTGTCATTCGAACAAACATACGTCATCTACTGACCACAAATTTATGTAAATAAATATATGCGTTACACGCAAAAGAAAATAATACTTTTGACCTTATTAATATTTCAATCTATTCATGCATGATTCACGCAGAGACCTTTTGAATCCTTTTCGGATAGAATATAATAATCATAATAATATAAACGAACAATAATCGGTTGGAAGCGTTTGAAATGTGGTGCTACCGAAGAATGTTGAAGATTCCATGGACGGAACAACTTTTTCACAAGGAGCGGGAACATCTGGACACGATAAGACACCTAAAATTGAGTACTTTGGACACATCATTCGTGGATTAAAGTATCGCTTTCTGCTAACCATCATGGAGGGAAAAGTAGAAGGTAAACAGTGGTTGAAAAGAAATATTTGTATATGGACCCGGTTGGGAGCTCTAGAATTGTTCCAGCTCGCCAAAAACAGACAAAGCACCCGAAGAAGAAGAATATACACTTTGCAGACGATACTGTCATACTAGCCGAGATTTCAGAAGATCTATAATCGCTGACTAGTTGAATCTGACAGTATTAAAACTCTAGATTAAACAAGGAGTCTGTTTCATACCTCGTTCTAACTTAATTTTTCCATTTTCCGATGCCTTCTAATTACAATTTGATGCTCCTTGGTTTCTAGCTGAGGATGCATCGTATTCAAATGATCTTCACACTGTTAAACAATGTGGCGTGTCCACCTTGAATTTAGTAGATTGTCTCTAGGATGCCTGTTATTTTAGTTCTTCTGCGAATCTTATCAACGCAGACTGATCTCGAGCATGGCTCGCTCCATTACATCGGCTGCAGATCATTAATCACCTAAGAAATGAATATGCAGGATACGTCAATCAAATATCTATCAATCTGTTCGGAATGTCTTTTCATAAAACAATGATGTCCATCTTAGACTAATTTTAAACCTCATGGACCAAAGTATCGCCTTCTGCAGGCGATCATGGGGGGAAAAGTATAAGATAAACAGTGATGGGAAAGAAATATTTGTAAATGGACCCTGTTGGAAGTTCTAGAATGGTTCCCGATCGCCATAAACGGATAAGGCACCCGAAGAAGAAGATCTCCAATCGCTGACTTGTTGAATCTGACGGTATTAAAACTCTAGATTAAACAAGGAGTCTGTTTCATACCCTGTTCTAATTTAATTATTCCATTTTCCGATGCCTTCTAATTACAATTTGATCCTCCTCGGTTTCAAGCTGTGAATGCATCGTGTTCAAATGATCTTTGCATTGTTGAACAATGTGGACTGTCCACCTCTAATTCGAAGATTGTCTCTACGATGCCTCTTATTTTAGTTCTTTTGCGAATCATTGCATACACCGTACCACAGGATGATCTCGAGCATGGCACACTCCATTACTCGTAATGTCACCTGTAGATCATTAATCACACAAGGAATGAATGTACAGGATACGTCAATCAAAGATCTATCAGTGTGTTCGGAATGTCTTTTCATAAAACAAAGACGTGTTTCCCGAATGCTGTCCATCTTAGTTTGATTCGACGATTGGTCTTATTAGCAGAGTAATTTTAAACCTCGTTCAAGATAAATGTATTCATTCACATTGTCAATTAACTGAAACTTGGCTGCTAATTAATCGTGATCGAAAACTTGGGGCTTAACTGAAGTGAAGATATATCTTTAAGATTATCAGACGGGAGATAGGAACGTATATTGATTTTTTTAAGTAACTTAGTGTCACATTATCTAGAGACGTTGAGTTGAAGAGCCCTTTTTTGAAGGATGTTTTAATATCGATTCTATTATATTATTAACACTTTGCTGCGACGTTTTTTGCCATTATAAAAACAAAGATATATCGTTGTTCAGCAGCCATAGGGTTAATATCAATAATATTCTAAAAATTGTGGTTGAACAAAACGTTTCTCTTTGCATTTACATTTATTTACACAGGTGTTACACAAGACGAAGTGCCGATACATAAATAGTATTATAGGAGTGTTTCTAAAGTTAAGCCCTATTACTTTAAATTGCAGCCAAAATTGTGTTTTCTAAGACTTCTCCCGAGACGATCGTAATAAAGATATACGGATTCGGCTACGTCGCAAGTGAAACGTTACGACTGGAATCTTTGTGCCTAAAAAAAAAATAATAAATAATCCAGGCAACCGAAATATCAGGGTTCAATCTCCGCTGTCCGGTGATAAAACAAAATCGTAAAACAGAACAAAACCACGGCTTAGATCTAATATATCATTCGGTTTCCATAAGAGAGTCAACCGCGAGCCAAGAATAGAAATCATGCTCCAAGTTCCGATTCTGGAGTGTTGTGTTTCCTAATAATTACGTGCACTGACTGAAAAGAGAAAGAGCCAAACACACACATACACACACATGGATATTCTATCAAAAGCGTTCGTTCCCCCATTATATGTATTTCGACACAGAGGAGAGACCCCTACCTGTTCGTCCATTCCATTGTTGTGGATTAGAAAAGGGTTCAATCAAAATACGAACAAATCAATAATGCGAAAAAGTCGACAACATCGCGCCGGGGACATCCGAAGACGTCTATTTACAAACCTCCCCCAAAAGTTAAAGAAGAGGCGGTCGATTCCCCTACCCGGCTAGTCGAAAACATCGATACTGTGACTCGCGTGTTTTTCCCCATGATTTTTCCGAACATCACCCACGATTCCGGTAATTACAGTTATTCGGAAATAATATGTAAATGGGATAGGAGTACTATAAAGTCTAAATATATGTATACCATCTGTCGCGTGAGTCATCTTGTAGGACGTTATGGAAGCACTCGACGAATTGGGAACCACTGACAATTTTCAGACGCGAACGAAAGCCGCGCTTTGGACTATTTTTTTTTTCAATTTTGCAAATAAAATTGCTGAATGTCCTATGTGTACAAAGACGCAGGACCATCCGGAGGGAGTTCCTGCGGCAGACTGGCCCCTCAATGGCGAGACTGTCAGGGCTGGCACTACCCGAAGAATAAAAATGTAATTTAATTCGCGCCTAATCAAAATTAAATCAAACATATATCTAAAATGCGATGCATCTTAAGCATTACAATAAGATAGATCATAATTAATGAAATAATCATATCTATTTATTATAGAATAGCTATTTTCGCGAATTAAATAATCGTTATTCTGAGTATTTAACACTTTGACTTTTAAACAACGATATATCGTTGTTTTTTTTTATACTAGCGAAAAATACATCCGCAGCTAAAGTGTTAAAAAAAAGTAAGTACATATTGGGCCAAATATGAAAATCTAATTTACATAATATACTATGTTAATTGTTAATAAAAAAAATAAACAACGATATATCGTTGTTTGGCAATAATCAAAGGGTCAAATCCTTCGACTTTTTAATGTAAAAGTTTAATTGAATCACCGGTTTCTACAATATGGCATAAAATGCCACACAGAATTAATAATCTTGGAATATAAATTCGAAAATATTTTTATTTTGAACAACGATATATCGTCGTCCGTGTCGTAATGCTCGAAAAAACAAATAATATCGGAAATTAATTTTTGTATCGGCAATGTGAAACCTTTTAACCGTATTTATTATCAAAATCTAGTTTAACACTTTATGAGCCGTTCACGACAAAAGGCGTGATTTTGTAACCACGCATTATGAGCCGTTCACGCCTTCTGGCTGCTTGAGAGCCATACCCCCACTTGGCATTTTTTTCTTCTGAAAACGATGCACAATGTAATTCTACTATTTGACCACAGAAGGATACACATAGCTTGGATTATCATTACATGGGCGGCCCTCAGGCTAGATTTGATGTAAAACCTTGCGGCTCATAAAGTGTTAATGGGGATATATTTAATAATATAACAATTCGTTTCTTGTTTTATTATTAACCGATCCGTCACGGCGGCTCGAAAACAACCGCGTCGTCCTAAAGGGGCATATTTATAATAGAAAATAGACTCCACAAGCATTTCAAGTCTAGATTTGAATGAATTCTCCATCAGAATCTTGACTTTTTTAAAAAAAAAACGGAAATAAGAAAATAAAAATAGTTTTTCATGCTATGGTCGATATGTTGGATTTTTTAACTAATCAACATAACGCATAAATGACGAGCGCACTCGGCGATGTCTCGCCGCTAACTGCCGCTCTCTCCCCACGTGTCAATCGTACTGTTTCACTCGCACTCGGCATATCGTACTGGATGCGAACGATAAAAAAACATTGCTCCCGCAGCAACAGAAGCGATTATTGGTGTTATTTTTTTCGCAATATTGCAGACAATAAAGGACAATGATTCTTTTTTTAGACAAATACAAAAACTTAAAGTCTTAAAAAAATTGCTAATACTTTTAATTTGATCATATTTAAACGTATGTTCTGCCAGTTACACAAGAAATCGTCAATTTTGCGTTTTTAAACATTACATCCAATGACTTAAAAATGCGTCTTTGTGAATCTACCATTAAAGACGGGCGACTTAAATATGCGTCATTTGTAAACATATCGTAAAAAGTCGTTTAGCGTGGATATTTTTGATTCATAATTAATTTATTCATATGTATACATTACGATATAATAATAACAGTAACCTTGCGAATAATTTATGTGAGAATGACCCAAAATTTCATATATATTTTTAATATTCATTTTGGGCACATCCCTAGCCAACAGTGACTCTATTCCCCCTGGCAATAGATTGCAGCAAGGTTGCGTTGGGGGAAACCCTCTGCGAACAGGGGTTCACACATACTAAACGATCACAAACACAAATACGAACGCAAGAGGGGTGATTACGCCAAATTGTTTTATTATTTTTAATCGCGGCCGATTGGCGCAGCCCTGCTAAACGAGGAAAAAATTCGCACAAACCGGACTTTGAGAGCTTTTTATTTTTCGTGCAGATTTTCGGCTGAGGTAGCGCGACCGAGTAGAAAGCTCGTCCGCCAACATAACACACTGCAAAAGAGCATGTTAAGTGATTATGTTAACAAATTATTATCGTGGCTCTAATCGGCCGGTGAGTCGGATGCGATGCTGAGGCGATATACTATTCTCGTCTGATGCCGGGAAGAGAGGGACTTCCGTCTAGCCAGGATGTCACCGAGATGTATACTATTTCTGTCAAGGATATCCATTTTTATTTATATTCGGCGCATCATCTCTGCAACAACACGACGCACACAATCAAACGATTTCGGTGGTTAATTCTAATTAACCACAGAGCAACCTGACCGCAAAATCCCGAACACGGCGAGGGTGAAGTATCTCGCTGTGGGGTATTGAACCCGCACCCGATTATCTCAACAGGGTCAATAAACCCGGACTAGATGATTAAATAAATAATTTCCATCGAATGTGTTCAACCCTCGCAGCATTCCGCTCTCTGAAAGAATGAGTCAACGTGGATTCGGGGGTGGAGTTGGAGCCAAAATCCCAGACAGTTATGTATGCCGCAGATATTATGTGCAATTGCTGGGAGTTTTGCACCATTACTGTTTTTATCTCTCGGACAATAAAATTTTACGGAATTCCCATTATACACAAAACGGATGAATCCCATTTAGCGATGCATATAGCGATGATTTTCCCTTGTTTCGTGTGACGTGAGTCATTCACCTCCCCCATGCTCCACAAAAGAAACGGAGAGTGTCCTCTAATGGAAAGCCGAGACGTTACCAGAGGAGATGGAATTAGTATCAATCCATTTTATGACATTCACGAATGTAATTATTATAATGGAGTTAATTCGCTTATTCGCAACTCGGCCACGTTTTCGCACGCAAATTAATGGTTAACACTTGTATCTTTAAAAAAAATCATGTCAAAACAAACATAACCCAACAGAAATAGATTGTGCGGCGATCGTTAAACCCATTTATATTCGTGCAAAATAATATTAACGGAATAAAATCAGTCATTCCCAAAATTTGAACTATTGTCCCAGTGGGGAAATTCTTTCCAATAAAATTTGTGAAAATTACAGTCACGAATAGGACTTATAATTATTTCATATTTTATAAGAGGAATGAGGAGAGATACTCACGATAGGATACAAAGAAAATTAACTTAGAAAATTAAAGACAGTGATTTAAAAGTATTAAACTAGTGTTAATGCTTGTTGGCAATGACGACGAAAATTATGAATTCAGAGAATTATCCTGCATTGAATAAATAGTTATAAATTTCAATTCAACTGAAATAATATTAAAATTAACCAGTGTCATGGTTTGACACTGGGGGGAATATTGGCGTGAAAGCCTTATTCCCCTTTCATCTTTAGAATTCTTATATGGATAATTGGGGCTTTATAATATTTTCGTTATATGCCATCCATCCATCGTACTCAAATAAATAAATAGATAAAAAAAACCGCATAAAACAAGTGCACATATTCGCAACACATGTATAATTTCGCATTTATCCTATTGAATAATTCGCAATTAACCCATTTAAAGCTACCACAAAGCTTGTTAATTATTATCCATGTCTAAATATTATATTTTAATTGCGAATGAATGTATCTATATTAGAAACACGAAATATGGCCAGATTGTGCGGCGCACACAGGCGCCAAAAGGGAAAAATATTGATATATAAAATAATGATTTATTGAAATGAATTACATTACTTAAATTTGACGTTAAATATATAAGTGATTGACCGTAGTTTGTCTTTTCAAGCACACCAGACATACATAGAGCGCTAATTAGAGTTCTGCACAAGGGCGCAAGATACTGTCGGCACGCAACTGATTAGAAAGCATTATTTTCAAGTACGGGTAACCGTCCTATAACACGATATCCAAGACCAAGGCTTTGCTCCAACGCGCAAAAAGCTTAGAATTATTTTTTTTTGAATCCATCCGCCGAAAGAAGTCGAAAATTCAAAAAAAATGCAAAATTACTAGTGTCCAGGGGCGGCTCGTACATATACACTGCAGAGTTACAGCACCCCCAAGCAAATTGATAAAATAATTTATACAGTTAACTCTCCGCATATGTGGGGAGTGTTACTCCGCGCGACGTAGAGCAAGAGCGCTGCCTATGTTGTGTATTGGATGGATGGGGGCAGGTAGCGGAGGGTGGGAGGGTCTCGCCGTTAAGCGCTGTGTCGCACTGCTACTCGGTGCAGTCATACTGATTCACATCTTTTCAGGCCCACGTGCCACGTATATTTTAAATAAAATATGAGCGAAATATACTTTATTAATTTTTAATATTCCGCAGCACCCCCAAATATTTCACCCATGAGCTGCCACAGCTTGTCTCCATATCAGGATATTAACAATGAGCTATTTTTAAGGAATAGCAAATGAGCCAAAATTATTTATTTTAAAAAAAGGGTAGATGACGCAAATGATTAAATAACTCGAAAAAATGGTACCGTTTAATTGTATCTAACAATGAAGGGGGTGAAAATGATTTAATTGAGGGATAATAAATAGAAAATAATTATATTTTATATATTACCCTACCTGCCGTCTATATGCCGTCATTTATTTAAAAGATTTTTCATTAACAGGGTTTCTGTTTTGTCGAAAAATATTGTTTCAATTTTTAAAAATCGTCAGTTTGTATGATTTTCATTTTAAAGGCGTTAGATAGAACCGTGCAAATCGAGGGGTAGGTCAGCATATGTATTTAGCTGCCTCTCTCTCAGCGGGCCGAAATATCGGCTCACCCTGCGTATACAAACTCTACGGGCCAAAATATTGGCTTAGGATTTTCTAAATAAAATAATTACATATTTAAAAATCTAGAAATTTTAACCATTACGAAAAAAAATAAAGAATATAATATAGGTATTATTAACCCTTTGCACTCCAAAGGTTTTTTCAAAAAGTTTCTACCAGCTCCAA
>JAGXCT010034236.1:0-13189 GCA_022495035.1 Philopotamus ludificatus
TGCCAACAATTGTTTCAATATATTAAAAATAGTATATATAATTCGGTCATAATTTGTTTCAAATATAAAAAATAAGATGAGGTAATAATTGTAGTATTCTAAGCACTACAGTAAGGTCAGTATGATTGCACCGAGTCGCAGCGCAACACGGCGCTTAGCGGTGAGACCCTCCCCCCCGCATTCCGCTTCCGGCCCGCATCTATCTAATACACGACGGCGGTAGCGCTGACAAGCAGGCAGCGCTCTTGGTTGGGGATGCTGCAGTTCCACAGTGTATACGGACCAGCTGCCCTGTTCTTATATATATTTTTTATATTTTATGTTATGTACTGCGCTAAACAACAGCTTGAAGAAGTGCTTTTCAAAGTAAATCGACCTTATTTTCTCTAGGGTTACATATCACAGACAGCCCTCTTCTCATGCGCTGGGGTATAGGCTCGGGTAGAATCCAAACTCTCTCATGTAGAGATACTTAAGAAATTTCTCCTGTATCTTCTCTAATCTGAGGGAATTCGAAATGTCATAAGGCCCCCATATAATAAAACCTGATTCGAGCAAGCTCTGAACCAATGCATCGTATATCACTTGTATGACTAAGGTTCTACGTATGTGATGAGAATTTCTCAAGACGAAGCCTAACATTTTCGATGATCTCATACATACGTCCGATACTTACAAGGATGGAACAATATACCCAGATCTTTAACAGACGATTGTTTAGGAAGAGTTACGTTCCCAAGACTGTAATTAAAGATGATGGGCTCCTTTGATCAAGAAAATATCATTGTTCGACATTTTCCAATACTTAATTGAAGACGATTTAATATTGACCGATCGCGCAAAGAATCAATGTCTAGCTGCAACGAAAGGGCATCATCCACTAAGGGGCAGATGATGAAGAGAGTTTAGTAATTAAAAAAAAACAATTGACCCTTAACACTCATTAACTCATCATTTTTGAGAACTTTAATTTCAGAAAAAAAACTGATGAACTATATTAAATATTTTCGTTTAAAAAATTCATTCAGAGCAGCTGGTTAGTTTATAATTATATTAAAACCATAAAAATGTTTTTATATTTTTTTCAACCCTTTTCGATACATTTTTTGCACTTACGCAAAGAAAACGTATTTCTTGTATAGTTTTTAAAGTCGTAAAATGCATTGAAAATCTATTATCAGGCTATAGCGAAGTAAGAATACAATTGGAACTAAAACAAGCTAGAAAGTGATTCTTTCATAATTTACAAGAGGATACAATTATAAAACTGTGATTTATTTAAGCGCGTATCTGGCTTCACACGAATACGCGTGAGCGCGGAAATTGGAACGCTTCTGCTTGATGCATATTCGTGTCAACGATCATGAAGTGGTTAAACCATGTTAAATGGGATTTCATCATTCATTTATAATAATACATATCTTATTTACTTAATTTGTGATCCCTACGAATTTATTTTTTATTTATTTATTTTTTAGAGAAACTTACAGCATAAATACAATAACAACAAGATAGATACAATAGGCCAATTAAAAGTTTCTACAAATACAAAAAGAATAATATATGAGATTAAGTTTTGAAAACATGAAAATCAAAAGAAATGAAAGAAGAGAATAGAAAAAAAAAATACTTACATAATACTTACAGTATTTACTTGCGATGAAAGAAAGACATCGCAAGAGACTTCTTAATATTCGTTTTATTGTCATAAAACAGGTCTATATCATCGTTCAAGCCATTGTACAGGTTGCACGCTCTGACGACGTATGAATTATGAAGATAATTAGAGGACACATATAGAACATGCAAAGGCCATTTAATTGGCTTATTTGTAATTTATCGTATTTTTTTTCTCGATTCAATAGCACAATCAGTAAAAATATTACAATAAGTTGCTATTTTATTAAATAACAACACGTAGAGAAAGAATCCTGTGATTCTATCTCCAAGTCGAGGACCTTATTCAGCCTTTCTTACGATATCAAATATTCTGGTCCTTTTTAACCGCCTCTTCTTTACTTAATCTTTCTTTTGATTAGCCCTTTCAATGCGGCCGTTCTAAACACGATTGTGCATCTGAGTGCGGCGCCATTTGGACAATTATTTTTTTGGCGAGGTAAATTTGTATTCACCGTTTACCGTTATATTAGACCATTTTCCTATAAGATATTTATGCAAACATGTTGATTAGGATATGTTCTTCCATCTCAACTAAAAAAATAAACTCGATTCGCTTTATTTTCGTAATAATAAATCGAACAAAATATCAATTGGTCAAACAGAGATTAAGTGAGAAAAAAATGGGAATGCGAATCAAAATCAAAAATGCGAAATGCAATTTTCTTATACCATTACATCCGTACACGTGTATGTGAAACATAATGTACGTGGAACACCCTTAACAACCCCTGAGCCGAGATACGTCACCGATACAACTGCGGAGATTTGAATGAGACACCACGCGCGATTTGAATCGTTACTATTCATATGTACATATTACATGGTTCCTATAAATTTCTTGTGATATGTTGTATATTTATTGATAGCTGTGTTTATTAGCTGATTTTTAAAACAAACACCATCACTTAACTCGGTCTAGTTTACATGTGACGACAAGTTAAAGTTTTAAAGAATCTCGCGCATGTACGACATGCGGCCGCACCCTGGACACGATTTGTATGCGCATGTACGTCATGCGCCCCGCACTGAAAGCGTTTACTGTGGTGCCAGTGTATTAGCATGATTTCTTAGTCTTACATTATATTTATTGGTGTTGGACTCGATTTGTTTAAACAACTGTCAATTCTAATTATGCGTATCGCCTTGGATTGGAAGCGATCTATTATATTTATATTCGAAGATTATGCTGTGGGTCAGATTTAAATACCATATGTCTAGATCGGACGCAATATGGATAGGTATTTAACTGAGTCTGTCTGGGGCCATAGCTCACCATCAATGCTTATAGAAGGGCAGTTATCCTTTCTTAGGGCAAAAGTTATATGGACTGACTTGGCTTGATTTGGAAATGATAAAAAATGAATTAGTTTAATAGAAATTTAATAAACTGGGAAATAATACAATATAATAATAACGAAATTGAGAATAAACTCCCAATGTATTTATTTTTTATAAATTGCTATAAAATTATTATCCCAAACACAATCGTTTAATATCGCTAAATTGTATGGTGGCAGGGAGCTAGATTGAACAGTTATCACTTCAAGTGCCAATACTCTGTGTTTAACGAGCATTTCTTGATACGATTTATGAATGCTGCAAAAACCTTTATGACTGAATATCCAATGCTTTCCATAAAACTATATTGTATTATTTTTTAGCGCCGTAAATCTTCTGCCTCCACCACCTCGTGTCTGATGAATCAATCGTAAAGTTGCGTGATAAAATTTTTAATTTGGTCCCTGTTGCAATATCGTCATACAATGGCGATGGCTGAGGCAGTCATACGACTTTGCTTAATTAAATATTGGGTCGTTCCATAAGTTATGGTATTTTTTAGTCAGGATTTGAAGCAACATATTCTGATGCGTTAAACATATGATTTTCAGGGGTGTGTAAATAACAAAGAACTTGATTTAGATATATTCTGGTTTACAAGTACACGGGTACTGATTTGTTGCTTTAATAAATTAAAAGAGTCCAGAAATTGCTGTAAAATATATGGAAGCAGAGTATGGTGAAGGTGTTATAAATATTCCAAAAGCCTGTATTGATTAGAATAATTTAAACAGCTGCTGTGAATACCCTGTCCTTATAATGCAAGAAACCTAAAGACTTCTTCATAAGAATATATTATCGAAGCCGTAAAGAAATCTATTAGTTTTTTTTTTCAAAATCAAAAGCATTGGCTTCAGGCTTGTTTTTTTTATATATTTTATTTATAAAAATAAAATATATGACACAAAAAAAAAAGCCGAGGAACAGTGCTATAGAAAAACAACTTACAAAGATGTTTACTCCAGCGTGTTCACAACAGATTAAACTCAAATAAGCCACAACAAATGCATTGCAAGTGAAATAAAACATCGCGCGTGTAACAAATATCGTTGTTTTTATTTTTTTTTTTGCAATTGCAGACAGTAAAGAACAATTATTATTTATAATATTTATTATATAATAAGAGAAAAATTGAAAACGATGCTCTCGTTTAATTTTACGTTACAACATTAAATTAAAAACAAATTCTTAATGAAAGGAAAAGTCATGTTTTATATTCTTTTTAAAAAAATAACTTTAAAAATAGTATTTTTGTCCAAAGTATAAAGAGAATTCTTTAATATGATTAATACTAATCCATTCAATCCCAGCCTATTTTGCATAGAATATGTGAAGAATCCCAAGAATTTTTTTATCTCAGCTAATGATTCGTTTAAAAACATAATTCATTTTGTGGGGCCCTCACTGTGAAATGTATGATAATAACTAATCTTTAAATATGAATAAAAACATAAACAAATAAGAGAAAAAAATATTTACTCTTGAAACAATTTAAATTTTGAGTTTGAATCATTTTTAACCTAATAATGAATCATTTTATGAAGAGAAATTAATTGGAAATAGAAATAGAAAATGGTTTTGAGTCAATATATGAAAAAATAAAATGAAAATGAAAATAAAAAATGGACATAAAAAAAATATTATTGTCTCGCAAAATTAGCTAATATCATAAACTCTTTCAGGAACTTTTTTTTTAATAAATTTGTATAAAGGCTCTTATAATTATTTAATACCCTATAAATAATCTAATCATTTTTTTGACAAGGGTTGCGAACACTTGGTATTGATAAACAGGAAATACATAATTCAAAACATTATGAATTTAAATTAAACGAAAAAAATATATTTAGCATATTTTTTTTATGAAAGTTTTGAGGCCGATGATCGGCCCCGTGGGAGTAAAAGGGTTAAGCCTCGTTCTGCATAGCTCATTACTTATTAAAAAAAAAATACCACAAGACTCAAAAAAATGCTATTAAAATCAAAGTTGTATTGTAAAAGGGTTTTGTTGATTTTTATTTAAGAATTTTCAAATAAGTTCAAAAGACCCGTAAATGTTTTACGGGACTTTTACAGACTTTTAACACAAAAATTATTTCAAATCTTCTGCCTGCCTTCTGCCTCTTTAAATTTTATGGAACTTTTCAAGAAAATATCCTTAATATTGGCTGTAAAACGCCTTCACACAATTCATCCACTATCACTAAATTTACAGTATCTGCTTTTTCCAGAAAAAAATTCGTGCTTTCAAAAGTTTACAGTTTCAGTTTTAAACAGTTTGAGCCAATTGTATCGGCGTTATTTCTGATACTACTTAGTCAATATAGGTTTTTTTCTACTCTTCTATGAAGCTCGACTTTATGGAGATGTTCATACCAGAAGAACAGACGGTATTTCTATTTACAGTTGATAATGAGCTGATTAATTTGATAGAAACATTGCATTAGCCTATACCGCGCTCAAAATGCCCGATAATTCGACCACGTGCAGAGTTGTCAATCTCAAGTGATCCTGGTATCCAGGACCTTTAAGAAATGCAACTGATTATTATGTTTAACTCTTCAAGAGTCCTGTCTATCTAAAATAATTATATCAAGGTATATAGTATTGAAGTAGGAGACCTCAGATACAATTGAAATCACATAACCCTTTTTTTATTGCGTGTCTATTTACTTCTGACACCATAGTGTATTATATTTTATTTGTTCAAAAGCTACATACCAACAGATGGCGTTACTTATCGGATGACCCGATATTTAATGACAACGTCAAATGCAGATATGAGCGGAGGCTGTGTCGACGCACATTGGCCCTCTGCAACAAAGCTACCGAGAGTGGCAATCTCGCCGGTGGCACAGTTCGTTTTCACAATTGCCCGATTTAACCCTTGCACGTCCGCGCCATCAACCATCGCCGCTAACTATAGCGGTGCTGGCTTCTTTTTATTGACTCGTAAATCTGAGTCCGAGGCGTCTGCCGTGCATATCAACACTTCATTAAATGCCTTACTCCAAATCGACCATTTGCATTTGTGAGCTTAACTCCGTTCACCGCCGCCACCCCCTCGCCCTCCGACTTCACTCCGCCCCGCGTCTCCCTCTTTAACAATTTATGATTCATTCGGTGTTGCCTCGCTCGACCACCATCACCCCACTCACTAATTTAGAGAATTAATTCAGTAGTCACCGTGTGACTCATGCACTTTGTGAATAATAGTGAAAAAAGTGCACACATACCCCACCGCACCCCAATGCATTGTCCAATTTATGGCCCAGGTACGCAAACCACTCGCGATGGATTGTCTCAAGACACGAATGTTTGAATCACGGCTGACGTCATGAGTCATCGGAAAATTATTAGTCATGATTTAAATGCACACAGGAATTGATAATCAAACTATTTTAAACGCAAGTTTTTTTATCGACCTCTTTACCAAGTATCTGCATAATTTTGTCTAAATTCTTAAGGATGGTTTACTCGGTTTTAGTTAGATTAAGATTTATTTTTTATCAGACCCATAGAATGAATTAATTTTAAAAATACCGTAAACGCTCTTAAGGCGCTCCTTACTATACTATTGTGTTCTTAAAAAGTTTGTTAGTAGAATCCTTTTATTGGGACAGCGCCCGCTCCTCTTGATCTCACTCGCGCTTATCGCGTCCTTCCGCTGAACCTTGAAATCCAGCTGAGGGCCGTCAGTTTTTGCTTGAAAAAATACAGTCCCATTGTCGTCGGCACCACTACAATTTCCTCACTCGAAGGCGAGCTCTTGGCCAGTAGCAGGAGAGGTGGGATTCCTTCCCCAAAGGTCGACTACCTATCTCTTCTTTCGAGATATCAGAGCCAGGCTGAATTGTAGCTGGTTCTTTCTAGAATTCAGGATCAGTCAATTCCTGAATCTCCATAATAATTTCAAGGCTAAACTTAAAGAGTTTAACCTTGTAGCATCTCCACATTGATAGTGAGGGCAAGTCTGTCAGGAGTACAGTCATGTTCTGTGGTCCTGGGTCGATGGCAAGGGATGGAACTGCATCAGACCAGTCTGACACAGCTTCATCCTGGGTACAAAAGTATAACAAGTTCAACAGTCCCTCCTAGAACGTAAATTTAAGCAGAGAACAGTAAAATACTAATTTCTAACTTAACCCTTATCTCTTCGCTCTCAAAATTCCTTACTTCCCAATGTCCCAAAATTGTCATGACGTGAGATAGGATCAGCAGATCACGGCTCACTCATTTTTTTTTGATTCTTCGTTAATTCTTCGCTATGGGAGGGGCGATTGAAAAGTTTATCACAAATTTCATTTGTCTATCGGACGCAATGTATTGATTTTATGACAATTACAATCAGCGCCATTAAATTTCGCGAGTTTGTGCCAAACTTAAAAAAACATTAAGTACACTACCGATTATCCGTGTGCAGATTATCCGGTTTGCGGTAAATTCAATTATATAATATATATAAAAAGTATAGCCCTTTGATTAGGGACTCAATATTGTTTTGTCATACTACCTGAGGGGGGATTTCTTATTCTTGATTTGCTTCATAATTTATATTTTTTTACTAATAAATATGACTCGTAAACGCTCTCGTCTATGTCTCACTGCAGATTGAGCTCTTGGAGCACATGTCATTCGCACTCGACACATTGTACCGGATGCGAGCGAAAAAAAACATCGCGCGTGTGGCAACAGCATCGAATATTATTGCTTTTATTTTTTTTGGGCAATTGCAGACGATAACTGACAATGATTATTTATCATATATGTTCTTTATACTTTTTTAGATAAATACAAAAGGTTTTTTACATGTAGGATTTATATTAAACGAGTTATTGGAGAAAATCAAAAACTTGGGGTACCCAATATACTCGGCACGGCTAGAATGATCAGACAATACGTTCTTAAAACCTTTTGTAATGAAGATGATGACTTAAGTAAATGCTTAATAAGGATTAACTCAATTTGATACGAAATTAAGTCAGATCAGGAAAACATCGAGTGGTTAGAATACGGTTTACTTGTATTTATTTAAAAAATGATTTATTATAAAAAGAGAAAAGGAGAATGAGGATGCAAGTTAAGAAGTTGATTCTATCAATCGTATTATTTACAGCATTGATTATTATTGAATTTTAAATAGATATATTAGCTCTTAGAAAATTGTAAATAAAATTAGAAAATAAGCCCGGATAATAAAGAGGTACTCTTACAAAATGATATAATTTAAAAATTTAAGGAATATATTTTTTTGACACTAAATTTAAATAAGTTCTTTGTACATTGCATTAATATAAATATATCCATTATGTTAAAATAAAAAAAATAACTCATAAAAAACAGGGAGATGAAAAAATCCAAATCGTTCTAAATTAGTGTCTCAAATGTTAGTTAATTTTAGAAAAAAATCTTATTGATTACTTTTTACTATACAATAAAAATATATAATAATAAAAAAGACTGCATTATTAGATTCAATCATATGAATTAATTTTACAATATTATTTTATATTACACGCCTAAAAATCAATTCGAAAATTTGTATTCTACATTTCATTCTTATTTAGATTATTATTATGTATTATTATTCAACGCGGGTCACGGGCATAAAATCTATTGATTTTGTCAGGGCGAAAGTCTAATAAAAAAAAATCTGATATAATATAAATATAAATAAGGCGAACCTTTGTGATTGTCCTGCCATTTAATTTGCAAAGGCGAAATAAGAAAAATCTGAAATTTAATTCAGGTCTTCGAACACGTTACAATATTGCCGGGGGCTCAAAGAAAAATTATTCAAAGAATCACCCTTCGTCGACTATTTATAAAATTATTATCACTCTCATATTTAATAATAATAAATCTAAATAGTGAGGCTCGTCCCTCTAGTGACAAGTATTTCATCTCGTGTATAATATATTATGCGAAAATAATGCTTTACTCTGAAAAAAGGATCATTATATGATTTATTATATTTTTTTTTAATAATTATTTAGTAGTTAAATTTTGGATGTGTCCATAATTAGTTTTATGCCGTTTCGGTTTTGGCTGAAACGCAAAAGTGAGAACTGTTACATGCGCCCCAGTGTTGGTTTAATCTGCATTCGAAATTACTTCGGACAGAAACTGCATTAGCAAAATTTCATACCAGTCTTTTCCATATTTCCACAATATTACAACCAACTGGGCCAACTTATACTCTTCTATGAATATTAATGCCCGTTCTAATGTCTGAATTATAATATTTGAACAAACTAGAATTTATATTTAGCAAAATGGATCCATGACATATTTTTTATTCGAGCTACTGCAGAATTTAACTCTATAAAAATAAATATATAAATGCATTAAAGTATGTGTACCTATTTTATCTAAATATTTATATAAATCTCTGATTTACGTTAATAAAATCCTTTCTAGAATAAGTGTTGCAAAAAGTTTTATACGAAGAGTCTGTGATATGTCAAGAATCCGGAAAATTCTCGTCAGTTACTTTATTTTTCACGTCTCAAGGATTGGATAATCCTGCTCAATCCTCTCTGGATTTAATCTTTGCAGAATGTCCGATTCTTGCATTTGTTTAAAAAATGTTTAAAAAATCGAGGGATTTTATAGATCAATTTTCATATTTAAATCCTGTCTGAAAAATATATTTCGCTCATATTTTATATTATAAGTGAGGTAAATATACTAAATAATATTAACAATAATAAAAAGTGGCAGGTAGTACATGGTCCAAAGAAGCTGTAAGTCAGTATGACTGCACGGAGTCGCAGCGCAACACGGCACTTAGCGATGATACCCCTCTCCGCACTCCGCTACCGACCCCTATCCGTCCAATACCAGACGCTGATAGCGCTGACAAGCAGACAGCGCTCTTGCACTAATACAGGCTAACACTCTCTGCGTAGGCACCGACCAGATAAACAAAAATCAATTATTTTGTAGTTCTGGAGCTATTCTTTTTGTTCTAAATTAATATTTAAAAATATATTTGTATTTCTTATTCTTACAGTGGTTTCTAAGATGCTTATTATATTTTAAACTGTATCAAATTTATGTCATGTGTTGTGATATTTTAAAACGATTTATCATCTTCATCATTACATCGTAGATTTTATTAGTCTTAGTGTATTTTTTCTTGAATTTGACTATTTTTATTTAGAATTTGGTTTATTTTTTAATTTTCGTTGAAATCTTACCCTCTCTTTATTTCGATAGATTAGGCTTAATATCTCGAATTCTCAGTCGATATATCGACTATGAAACTATCTTATTATACAATAGTTTTATAGAGCTAAATATGTGTAAATTTTTTTTGACACTTCTTAACTAACCTAACTAATTAGGGACTCCATTTTTTTTATTTATCTTGAATAACACATTGATATAATCAAATAAAGTCACAATCTTGTTGTATTTGTCTAAAAAAAATCTAAAGAATAAATGATTATCATTGTCCTTTATTGTCTGCAACTGCGAAAAAATAATCAACAATATTCGTTACTTTTGCCATGTGCGCGATATTTTTTCTCTCTAGCATCCGGTATGATGTGCCGAGTGCGAGTGAAACGTGCGGTGAGAGCTCTGTCTGGGGTGAGACATCGCTAAGTGAGCGTATTATTTACAATGCTTCATGTTGATTAGCTATATCAAATATAATTATTTTTATTTTTAGAATAATCTAATTTAAAAAAATAAAAAATCATCAATATCATGACTTGAATACTTTAGGTCCCTGAGAGACCCCCTTCGGTGAGACGCGGTTATTTTCGAGCCGCCATTAAGTATGGAATAGTATAAGTAAAACTCGGAGTAAAAATCAGATGATGATTACAATTTGCAAAGCTAAAAAAAAGACCTCTTAAAACTAAAAAAAAAAATACGAAATGACAATAAATATTTTGTCCGTGCTTTCTGAAATCTCAGAATTATGTTTGAATATAAATACTAAAGATTTGGGTTTGTTTTGAAAACTAAGACCGTTCAAAAGGAACAGAAATAAGAAATTCTCCTCTTTGTTAGAAAGTAAGGGGCGTGGATGAATGGAAAGGACTTTGAAGCAATCTTGGATTTTTGGAAAAGTAACTTTTTAAGTTACTCAATCTGCGGCGAGACATCGCCGAGAGCGTTGTCATTTACGCGTCATATTGATTAGTTAAAAAATCCAAAAAATATACCAAATTATGAAGCATATCATGAATAATTATTTTTATTCTTCGAATAATCCGTTTTTAAATCAATCCTTTCCTTTAAACTTCTGTGGATTGAACTATAGTTTATTTTACAGACTATGGGGGAAAATAGTATATAAAAGCGATGGATAGACTAAAAGGATACATCGTAGTTTCAAAACAAAGGCTAGAATAGTTCTAGCTTATTGAGGACATAGAAATATGTGACTAAATATTGACAAGGGCTTTAATGAAAACATATATCTGACCTTAGCAGATGAGGATCATAGATTTTATTTGAATTAATATCATTGCGCGCAAATTTTTGCCAACTTGTTTAATTTAAGTCTCCAGAATATTGATAAAAAATATTCAGTTATGCGTTGTATGTAAAAATACCGAAGCGCCGATCCGTTTCGACCCGGCTTCCGCTGCTTATGATACGATTCGAGTTAGTTCAAACGTTTAAATCGCCCGAAACATCGAATTAAAATTTAAAAATAGCTTTAATTGATTTCGCAACATTTTGTGGCTTCTTATATTTTAATTAATTGGGGCGAACATAAACGATTTATTAAATTGATTATTTATACGTTTTAATAAAATGTAAAACGTGTTATCGGAGTCCGAGGCATATTTATAAATATTTTATTACCAAATATTCCGGTGTAGTTCTTCTCGCAATACCCCCCTGATCAACTGAAGCGTGCGAAACGCGTACACAAATTTTAATTATTTTTCACGTCGTCAGCGCATTCGCACATGTATTTTTTTGCACATTACACATATCGTACGGCATTGTGAATATTAATTATTTTAATTACGTACACACGCTGACGATTTCAGGGGGACACGCTTCCATGTAAACGATCGTCGCGATTAATAATGCCAATTAAAAAATTAGTTCGGAGTCCGCTGTATGGCCGAGTCAAATAGTTGTTCGTTAGTCACGGGTGACTAATGTTTGCATTTGCGAGAAATATTTATGTTTGACATACGATTCCCACACTGGAATTGGTATAATTTTTTTTGTGTTTTTAGTCACACGTGTTGCGGAAAAATATATCGCCGCGATTCCGGCGAACGGAGGGCGCCGGTCGTGATTTCGGCGCCGTTTGATCGGCGCCTGATTCATTTTTTCTAATCAACATATTATAATAAATCGCTTTAAAACAATACGTCTATTCTGTAAACATATTATTTTATTATATAACATATTTAAAATTATAAAAAGGATATTTTTCTTCAAAACTAATCAGCTACTCTGGATAAAAAAAATATATTTCGTCGAAGTGAATTAAAAACATCTATAATATTGTATTTGATTTGTGATTAAATCAATTTTTACTAATTAAAAATAATAAAAAACTTGGTTTTGGCACTGGCACGTGTCTATTCAAATGTGTATGACCGTTATTTATGGAGTGAAGTTTTGGTTCACTTTGATAACAATATTTGCTTATTTGTTACTTAAATGGTGTGATAACAATTATAAATTATGCATATAATAAGAAATTTGCTTTCATTTATTATCAGAACCGCTAACAATGCAATCCCTATACATCTTTTGTTTATCAATCGCTATAGGATGTAGATTGACGTGAATTAATCCCTGCTCTGGATCCACTCAATGTCTATCTCCATTTTTATTAATCTTCCCTATGACTTCCAACTAGCTGAATAACTAGTCTATCTACAAATTGCACATGAGTGGTTTTTAGTGTCTTTTCGGCTTATTTTCTATAGGTTCTAATAATCAATAGGTTCCAAAAAATTAGTTAGAATATTTGGCTTCACTATTCTATCACCGTTGGTAAACTTTTTATATGAAAACCGTGCTATTGAAGTACCATTGTACATGTTAAAAGTGCAATTACCCTCAATTAATTCTTTCCTGTGACTTTTCCCTACTTGGATATGGCTGAGGGTCTTTAGATTTAACATTTCTTAACCCTTTCAGTGCGGGGCGCATGACGTACATGCGCATACAAATCGTG
>JAGXCT010034236.1:13725-24491 GCA_022495035.1 Philopotamus ludificatus
CGCACTCAGATGCAGAATCGTGTTTAGACCCGCCGCATTGAAAGGGTTAATAATCTGTTTGACGAACTTTGCTTCTGTCTTCTACTCGGGAAATTTCGGAAATCTTGGAGTCGGCTTTGCTGTAGTGGTTACAAAAGATATGCTTTATTTATAAAATTAGAGCTTTCTTAATCTTCTCCTCTTCCGTGCCTAAAAAGATCTTAGTTTTGTATATCTTCTTCTAAAGTGCATACAGCTCTTACATGTGCCCCTCACTATCTCCTCTATACTTCCAGATTTATGTACCTGCCTAGAAAGTCTACATCCTTCACTATAGGCAAACTTCCTGCTAGGCTTTGTCAATAAGTAATGCGATATTTCCAAAATTCTCTCAGAGTTAATCATGTATCAGATGTCACCTTAAAGCTTTGAAATTTCTTCGATGTATGTTATCCTGAAATATATTATAATTCATAATCTATTTTATTCCCCTTTGATGCTGAACATATGTGCTCTTTTATATTGCTGAATGCTTTTATTATCCTCAGAATTAAATGAGATTCGTCCGTGTAAACATGTCTTTTAAAAGAGTTCATGTACGACATTGCATTCTGTTGATGAGAGAATGCTGTTTATATGGTTAGAAATTAAAGGACTAGTATAGTCTGAGTTTCTCTAACTAAAAAACCCATCTGAAAATTGTTGATCAATTAATATACATCATATTGTGCTTTTGTGACTCTCAACCAAAAATAGGCTAAAAAGTTCTGTCGCATCAAATATAGTCTCCAATTCTTGCACCATTCTATTTTCTTGTCCCTAAAAAAAATGTTGAAGGGATGGCTGCTGATGTTGTTTTCGCCGATTCCTCAGTTGGCGTATTTAAGTTATCTGATGTCAGCTGTGGACAAAGATATCCAATTTGATGTTTGCTTACGATGAAGATCACAGGTCTTGACGTTAGGGTGAAGATGTGCAAGAGAGCTAATATGGCGATGGCGTCGTCTTAATACGTAGAAGTGATGGCGTCGATCTGTCTGCTTACACTTGGGCTTTAGCAGTAAACCCGGACTCTGATGAAAAATAATTTAGAAAGGGTATTTAGGGTCAACTACCCCCGCTCGATTTCAAAACGTGGTCAGCCTCCGATTCTTCGGGGCAGTGTCCAATCCTTTGCCATCTTCTGGCGTCTTTGGGGCGGTTCTTCGTTATTATCAAATAAATCATTTTGGAAATGTCTCTCGTCCATAAATCTCATCAATGACCGTCCTTGAAGTTTAAATTCTGGTCCCCAGGCATTTCTTTGGTTTTAAAACCCATTCTTCACACTGACCATGGAATTATTCGATTGCAATTAGGCTTTACTGTCTTTCTTTCTTCTATGAAGACAATAGTCGCTGTCAACTCTTGATATGCTTAGTTGTATTGTTTCCGTATCGACGCCGAACGCATTTATCATCATCACACCAGATCAACAAACCAACAGCCGCCGAGGATCATCAGGAAGGTTACCTCTCTGCGGACACTAGAGCGCCACGAGCGCCGTCGCTGCCAGAGGTCGCCAACTAGAGAGTACCAGGAGTCGCACGAATCACACATTAATTAAGAAGCTGTGTATCTAGTGATATTGTTTTAATATTCGCTCTGTCGTAGGATTGAGCCGCCATCTTGTTGCGCTAAACGCGGATGCCGTAATGTCGAATGACAACTCACATCGACTTACTAATTAACAAGCTGACCTCTACAATCGCGATGCGCTTTTACAACAGATAACCTTGTCACTTGACCACCAGAAGTGCCGTCACTTCCATAGATCACCAAGTAGAGAGTACCAGAGGCTGCACGCGTCCCGCGCATTTTTATATAGCGTTTTTAACCTAGAAACTGTGTACAAATGTTGTTCTTTAATAAATATGTCGATGTGTTCAACGTATAACTGTATTTTCATCACCGGCGAGAGTAAAAGCTCGCCATGGTCCGAGTCACGAATCCTTCCACATTGTCCATACATTTATAGATCTTTCGGGATTTAGACTCTTTGAAATGACTCACGCTATAAAACTAGAAAGTGAAGACACGCTTCTATATTTGCTTCCCATTTCGATTTATGATAAAGAATATTTTTAAAATCGATTTTCGAATTACATCAAGTAGCGAGTATTGCAATATTGAATTCAGACATCGATTACGCGCGCGATTTGTTTTTATTTGAGATCTCGAAACGGTCCAATATCTCTGTGCCATCCGGCACTAATATTCGGCAGATAGTAATACCAGCCCAGTGACAAATGTAAAGTATGCACAATGAAATTTTTTCAATAAATCAATTTAACGCGTCGAATACAGCCGCGTCTCGTCGCTTGCTACCTTCTGGCCCTAATGGCGTTTTTCACTGAAACTTTTTATTGCATCGCTGATTTTCGCAAGCATTCATAAAAGTCGAGCGATCCAGTTACAAGGCGATGCTGGAATATCATTACTTTTCAAAGGAGTCCCCGCTCAGCCTTTGACGTTTAAATAAAATTCACGTATGAAATTCCCGGATTGTCTTACCAATTGGTTGTCTATCCCTTTACCTAGAAATTGTTTATAAATATATATATATATATATATATATATATTTAATATGGTTTTCATCGTATATTAATAGTGGCACATATATGTCGTCGCCGTGCAATGTTTCATTCATATTAAATGGGTAAAGTTGATTAGGGTCAGCATAAAGCTTTTCCATTCACAAAGCAAACTTTCAAATGAGTGGATGAGTTTGGACGACCAGTTAACTTTCAGAGATTTAAGTGCAGGTTTGGATGTACTTAAAATGCGATCCCTACATTATTTCATTTAATAAAAATATATTTATGGTACTTGGTTTATATAAGAAAATATAATATAACAAATCAAAATCAATAAGCTGACTTATCTTTTAAGTAAAATCATATAGTGTTAATAATGCCAGATAACCGCGACTGAGCTAAGTTAGTAGTCGGATAGGTGTCCAACGAAAACTATGAATTCAGGGAATTCTAAACGACACTGGCCAGGGGATATGTAAAATTATTTATGTGGGTCCAGAGCAATTTTCGCACTTCTACCTGTTTTCACAGGTAGTCTTGACACGTCATAGCTTGAAGGTAATAACATAATAACAACTAACCTTGATGAACCGTTGATTCACTGTCTCATCTTCACTGCCATTCCCTAAGGTGTGAGTAGATTTTACCTGAGTATTCATCACATGTGGGAGCAGGAAACACTGACGAGCAAACCAAGGCAGCTTTGCCTCAAAGGTCTAGCAAAATAGCAGCTCTCACCTGCGCCTTTAGATCTAGTGAGAGCTCACCTGCTAGGACCGAAGGGACTACCGTTGATGATGTGTGATACACTCGAGTAAGTAGCAGGAGGAAAATCTCTGACCAGACAGTAATCGTCTCCGAATGGCCGAGTTTTCAGCTCTGTAGGATCAGAAGCTCGCACTGTAGGTAATAATAGTCACGAAAGTCTCACTGTAATATATTTTTAACGATACGTATCCAAGGCCCTAACACGAGACTACAATTCTCGTGAAACATCCAGCCATGGGTTAGCATCCCTAGATTTTTATCTAAGATTCCACCAAATTTACAAAATAACCAGGCTTAAGGGTCGGAACGGGAGTTTGTTTCGGAGAAAGTCATAGCTTTTTTGACTTATGTATTTTTATTTGATTGTGTCTTAGTTTTATTGATTATATAGCTATATTAACATTGGTGAACCAGACACGATTGTCTCAAAATGTAAAATACAGAGTCTGAGTTAAATTATGTTTGTTATCTACTCCTTATTATGGCAGTGTCATTGATTTTTTCTTATTTTTTTTAATCAGAATATAGGTCATGTAGATCGAGATCAAAAGTGGGGAGATATTCGATCCATAAGGAACTCCCGACAGCCCTAATCGGAAGGATGTAGGAGAAGTTAGACTCTAATATTTCTTTAAAGGATTGATTTTTTAAAAACTAACCAGCCGAGATGAGTTAAAATTAAATTAAACCGTCGCACAGTAAGACGGATCATGAATTTAACTTCCCAAAAAACTGTAACTACTTTTCCATTCGAGCTAGACTTAATACATTTTGAATACATTTAGGTGAAGATATATTCTTAACCCTTTCAGTGCGGGGCGCATGACGTGCATGCGCATACAAATCGTGTCCAGGGTGCGGCCGCATGTCGTACATGCGCGAGATTCTTTAAAACTTTAACTTGTCGTTACGTGTAAACTAGACCGAGTTAGGTGATGTTGTTTGTTTAAAATCAGCCTAATAAAACACATTAATAATAAATATACAACATATCACAAGAAAGTTATAGGAACTATGTAAAATATAAATATGAATCGTAACGTAAATCGGTGACGTACCTCGACTAAGCGGTTGGCAAGGATGTTCCACGTACATTATGTTACACATATACGTGTACGGATGTAATGAGATAAGAAAATTGCATTTCACATTTTTTATTTTGATTCGCATTCCCATTTTTTTCTCGCTTGGTCTCTGTTTGAGCAATTGATATTTTGTTCGATTTATTATTACGAAAATAAAGCGATTCGGGTTTTTTTTTTATTTTAGTTGAGATGGAAGGACATATCCTAATCAACATGTTTCCATAAATCTCTTATAGGAAAATGGTCTAATATAGTGGTAAACAGTGAATACAAATTTACCTCGCCAAAAAAATAATTTGGTCCAAAACGGCGCCGCACTCAGATGCAGAATCGTATTTAGACCCGCCGCATTGAAAGGGTTAAATATCAATTAATAAATTTTATAAGATACGTTAACGTTATAAAAAAGTTGTTTATTATTCTAAAACTAATAAAATAATACTTTTTGATCCAAAATTTTGTTTGAAATTAACAATATATAAAATGAATTGTTCTATATATTTTTGTATTAATGAGCGTAGATAGAATAGGCTCCATAATAGTACATATAATAATAAAGTGAAATTAAAAATCGTAAAGATACACACAATTGAAGTTGATGCTCCACAAATATATCGCTCGCTTGTTTTTGTCCGAGTGTTATTAAAAATGGAATTACAAAAAAAGTGCATCAAAGTGGCAGGATTTTTTTTATTGCCATCATTAATGCATATATTTCCTCCTACTTTTACGCAGATATTTAATCCGGACGAAACGTGATTGTACTGGAAAAGGATACCTCATTGAACCTAACAAAATGCGAAAAACGTGCGAAGAGATTTAAGGTGACAAAGAAAGAATACCTATACTCTTATGTTCTTATTCTTCTGGAGGATTCATAATTAAGCCATTGTTTATTAATCAGTCTTTAAGTCCCCGAGCACTAAAATTAATTTACCTGTTTATTGAAGAGCCAATAAAAAGGCTTGGACACAAGTATTATTTAAGGAAAAAAGTCTTTAATTTAAAATATTATCGATAATGGACAATGCACCAGGACATCCGATTTAAAACATCCTAATGTTTAAATATTATTTTTACCACCAAACACTACGTCTATAATCCAGCATTTGGACTATGGAATAACTTCAACATTTAAAGCGTATTATATTCGTCAAACATTCCAAAAAATAATCCTCGAATAACATAGTTTTATACAAACCAGGCTGAATAATTGTGAAATATTTATATATAACATGGTTTCAGAAAAAAAACAATAATTTAAAATCATTACAGTTTTCACTACATAGTATAAAAAAAACTCGAGGAGAATATGCGTCGGATCACATAGAATTTGCAAAAAAAAATATTCTAGAAATCGCCGAAATTATAACAAAATAAAGGCTATACACTAGACCAGATATTCAATGCGGACGAAACGGGATTGTAATGGAAAAGGATACCTCATCAAACCTACATATCAAAAAGCGTAGAACGTTCTAAGGAATTTAAAGTGACGAAAGAAAGGATATCTTTCAATTTAGATCAAGATGAAAATACAGAAAAAATTCTATTCGAATTGTGTCGATATTGTTTCTGCATCTATTAAAGAAATAAATCAATCGACTTTAAATTCTCTCTGGAAAAAGCTGTGGCCAAGAGTAGACCCTGCAGAACATGTACCACTAATAGTTGAATACCAAAACATTTTTTATAGAAAATGATCCTATAACGGAAAGAACAGATCTTGTCCCCTTATAACGATATATTAGATGTAGTAAAAAATCTTGTCAGTGAATAAAGTTGTTTTTAGTCCTTTGACGAGTCAAGACGTGTTATTTTATTGTGTATTTGTCGAGATACGTCTCCGCTTGTGTTCAATAAATAAAAAAAAAATTTTTACTCGACCCAGTCAGAATAGTCGTATTTGTTCCTTTAGAAGACCATTTACAAAATTGCATACTCTTTCAGTTTCACTCCAAGAAAAATGCAATTATCGCTACAAGAAATATTTGAGACATTTATGGAGACGTATGTGATTTCAGAAAATGTCAACGGTTGTACGGAAAATTTAAATCTAGAAATTTTGACCTAAAAGATGAGCCTCGAAGTGGACGACCCTGTACAGTAAATAAAGCCGCCATAAAATCTGAAACTGAAAAAACCCAAACTTAACCATCAAAGAACTGTCAAATATAACCGGCACAAAGTGGTCTAATACTCAAAAGTGTCTGAAAAAAATGGGAAAGATTCGAAATGAATGAATTTTGGTAGAAAATCTTCTTCCTCCACAATAATGCGCGTCCCTATGTCGCAGATTTGTCCCTGAAAAAAATGTATGACTTGATGGCTTTTTCTTTTTTGAAGTCCGCAGAATTTTTAAGAAAGTTATTTTATATTTGTAAAATAATGGCAGAACGTTATAAAATGTAATAGTATTTTTTTTTGTAAAAATAAATTTGAATAGTACTTTTCACTACACCTAATATAATACTTTTGTAATAATATAGATTTCAATTATTTATAATGCAGATATGGTTAATAATTGTAGTTGAAAATGTATGGTTGGTGAATAAAGAATTAATAGCCTGGCGCTCTTCGATTGTGTAGTGATTTTATTGTGAACGATATATCGTCCCTAATACATAATCAGTTGATAAACCAATTTAAACGTGGTCGATCGCAGTTCTTTTAAATAAAATATTATGACACACACTTCTGTACTTTGCGGGACACGTATCGCCTCCACCCCATCCCCTAACCGATCGCAATCACCGCCGAAAACTTTGTGTTGCGCGGTAACTTCTTGGTCACCCGCACCTAATAGAGAGGGCAAGTCGAAAAAACTTTTTTTTATTTTCAAAGGGCTCCCGGTGACCCTTTGGCGCCGTAAGGGCTCTGCGATTGAAATTTTCAAGTCGGAGGGTTGGACCGCGCGCCGCGCATGCGCCGTCGATCCAAGGGGCCAGGGCTCCCGTTACGGGACACCAGTCCAGCTCAGGCCGCGCTTCAGACACCACCAGCCGTCGCTCGTGTTCGCGAACCACTCGCGTCTCGCTCCCGTACTCGCGTGCAAACTTTGTGCAACTTTCGCGTATCGTACTGTCCGTCGCCGGACCAGTGGCAGTGGTTATTACTATCTAACATGTGATTTGTTCAAGTTTCGACGAATTTTTCAACTGAGATATTGTTCGGTTCCCTCGTTTGCATCCTGCATCTCGGATATTGCGCGCACGGCGTCGTCAATGTAAGTGAAAACTCGACGCCAAAAAAAAAAAAAATTCAAACGAAAATCTCCAATTGAAAAACTTTTCAAATCATACGATATTTTTCATTTAAAATTAATACGCAACGAAAATGAAGCGCTCCATTTATAATACTTTGATTCGTCCCCTCACCGAAAAGTTTTACGCGAAATAGATTGAAAAACAATATGAATTAATTATATCGCAGATTTGCATAATTTAACAGAAATATTATAAGACGCGTTTATATCATCGTAAAGTATAATATTAATAAAGGCGGGATAATTAAAAATATCCAGATTAATGGCGCTCGATTTGGAAACCCTTAAGCCAAACTATGTAGTTTATCAGAATTTGGGACAAATGATCCCAACATTTGGTGCCTTGATTAATCGAAGGATTAAGCCATAGAATAAATCACATTATTAAGCTATACATTATTTATTATTATTATATATATATAACGATTATCAATCGTATAATAATCGTCAATATTATAATGAGTTGCGTGTCTGCGTATAATATACGCGTATTTAAATAAATCTCGAATAAAATTTTGCATCGACGTTATTATTATTTTTTTCAGCGTCCAGTGAATGAACATTTGATTTAAAATCAATTTATGATTCGAACACAGAGTTGAATCGGTATTACATAATTAATGCAAATCACACCACCTCCTTCCCTTCAAAAACCGAGATTGGACGAGTGATTTTGTCAGTTATTGATAGGACTCGTCGAGTTATCCAATTTTCGTTAATTTGTCCGTATTATTGCGTATGTAGCCATTCGAATTACCGCCGGAGTGGGGGATGGGGCGAGAGCGACTGGGGTGGGATTTGTCGAACAATTTAAGCTTGCTAAAGCTTCATTATCGGTGTAACAAGATACACTGAATGTCGTGTAATCCTTTGAAAGAAAACCGTCAATCTGTCATTTAATATGACACGGAAAACGACATTTTTTTCGTTAAATGTATCGCATTACTCAATGACGCGTTCATTCGTCGGTATTCGTGTCAATTAATTATTTTATATGGTGTATAACAATGGATTACGATTATATGACAAAGAGTCTTTTACGATTTTTTTTATGGAGAACAGATGATACTTAGATGTATGCATATAAATCTGAAGAACTTCTTTACGTTAAATTTAATTATATATAAAAAATCTGGAATAGCTTTCATTAGTCATTAAAGTGTTTCTTATTTATTTCGCAGCATACTTAATTTATGAGACACTTATTTAAATAGTTCATATCATTTTACGATTTTTTTAATTGTCCTTTATATGTTAAAAAAGTATTAGTAAATAGTAGTAAATATTAAACTTTTTGATTATATGCATTTATTGTCTAATAGTCGGAAAAAAAATCTTATACCACTTGAGAGATTTTTGAGAGCAGTCTATAAAACTGAACATCTTATCAGGCTTACTAATTATGCCAATATTCACGTTTTAGTCTAATAATCATAAAATTAGTTCTTCTATCCGACGATATTTTTTTCCTTATAATTTAAGATGCCTCTGAGTCCGAATCTTCGTCTAAAGAAATATTTAAACGATAAATCAAATCATTCAGATCTTTTATGACTTCTTTATCTTTGCTCTCAATAAAAACGTTCTAAAAAAAATTTTATTCAGCTAGTTTATGCGACATTTTCATGCGTTTTATATTTTTGAAATAATAAAAAAATCACTGGATCAATTTAGACAGTTTACTTATTTTTTTCTCATCTAAAAAAATATAATAAAATTAAAATAACTTCTACATATTATTGATAAATCTATGTTGTAATTATAAATAAGTAAAAAATAATATTTTATTCCAAATTCAAAGCGTCCGATTAAAAATCGTTCGCTAAGGCGTTCATACTCATCAAAGGGTTAAGCTATTCTATATGTAAATGTATTTTTGTGGTTAATTAAATGCTAAGAGTACGAAAAAAAATATAACTACGCTTCAGACTAATTTTTATTATTAATAACTATTAAATCAAATTTTAAACTAAACGATTTTCCATTCTCAGTAAAATTTTCTCTATTATTTCTTTCTCCTTTTGGAAATATTTTTTTTAATTCGAATGAAATAAAATGTTTAATATTTATCATTTTTACTTAAATTAGGTAATCAAAAAGTAAATCACACTCTCTATTAAAAAAATATACTCAATTCTGAGTTTTCACGAATTTTCCATTTTAATTTTATTATTCTTTTGTTCTTTGACTAGATGGTCAATAATATAAATTCTACGAGCATTTATTTAAATATAATTCTTTTCACATGTAATTTTCTCTATTTTTTGGTAATAACTCATTTATAATAGACCTTTCATACTTATGTCGATAAACGGTAATACTGGTAATATTTTTTTAAATGTTTTATGGCCGATAATAAATTATCAACGCATATAAAGGAATAGAATACAAATGTACGCGTAATAAAAAATATATATTAAAACACTGAGACTAATGGTAAAATAAATAATTATTTATTGTATTTATGTTTTTTAGATTTTTTTTTAAAACATGGGTTTGAAATCGCTGCCCTAGATCAACGTGAACTCAATCACTGTCCCCGAAAACTATCCTAATCGATAAATTAAAATGTATATGACGTTGGACAATTATCTGAAATTATACCTCATAAATCAATCGAAACTAATTTAATAATTAAAAACCTGATATTATATTAGAACTTAGTTTCTAAAATATGATAATGTATACGAATACGCTCATCTATTTTTTTAGAAGGTTTTAAAATAACAGGGTCTAGTAAAATGAACAAATACTAAATATTTACAACAGAGAAAGCTTAGAGGTATTTTTTCTAATAATACTATTTATTTATAAAAATACTTTTTTAAAGGAAAAAGACAAAAAATAACAGATTAAATTCAGACCAGTTTTGAATCTACACTTTCTGCAATTATCTATTTATACTAGACCTTTGGTATTGAAGTTATTAGTGATTAAAAGGCCTAGACATTGTCATGGTCAGAACTAAAACCTGTCCATGACAATATTGTGATATCATGTTATTATTATCACCCCATTAAATGGTTAAACAAAAAAATTGGATGATCCACCGTTCACCTGATGAATTTTCGTCAAACTTTTTCTTGTTTTTCT